>NW_026844040.1:279461-366961 GCF_029531705.1 Pantherophis guttatus | reverse complement strand
AAGGAGACCACAAGGTGATGAGGTTGGGCGGGAAAGATCAGGATTTTTGATTTTCAAGCTTCAGTCCGTGTCTTTTATTTATTTTTTATTTATTTTATTTTATTTTGAATTTGTATACCGCCCTTCTCCTTGAGGACTCAGGGCGGTGAACAGCCAAGCAAAAACATCAAATACAAATATTAAAATACAGTTAAAAAAATATATAAAAATTTGGCCCCATTAATTAAAAACGATAAACAAAACAATTAAAACACTTAAAAAATTAGGCCAGCCCGGCTTGCTGGAAAAAGAAGATTTTAAGAAGATTCTTAAAGTCTGTCGTCTCCTGTACAGGTAATCCTCACTTAGCAACCGTTCAGAGTTATGACAGATGGAAACCCCCTCCCACACACAAAAGGCATTTAGGACACAGTTTCAAAGTTCTGACAGGCACACAAAACCACAGCTGTGCGATCCCATTTTTTGCACTTTTGACAACCCAGCTCGCATTTGCGGCCATTTCCAGACATTTTGACTCACTCCGGCTGGACAGCCAAGGACGTTTCGGGGTGGACGTGTAATGGTAGCCGGCCCGATCCACACACTCAATAGTTTGGTCGCCGTAAATGATCTGGAAAACCTGGCAGATCAGAGCACACGACTCCTCGGCGGTATCCTGAATGACGAGCAGGGAGGGAAACAGTTATTGATATTATTGTTTTATTTATTTCTACCCTGCCTTTGTTATTTTTACCAAGAATTCAGGGGGGGTGAACATATCCAACACGGATTCCTCTTCTTATTTTCCTCACAACAACCTTGTGAGGTGGGTTGGGTTGAGAGAGGGAGGGACTGGCCCAAAGTCACCCAGCTGGCTTTCCTGCCTAAGGTGGGACTCGAACTCACCGTCTCCTGGTGATTGGCTCAGACTCACTCAGCCAGCTTAAATGCCTAAGGCGGGACTAGAACTCACCGTCTCCTGGTGATTGGCCCAAAGTCACCCAGCTGGCTTTCCTGCCTAAGGCAGGACTCGAACTCACCGTCTCCTGGTGATTGGCCCAAAGTCACCCAGCTGGCTTTCCTGCCTAAGGCAGGACTCGAACTCACCGTCTCCTGGTGATTGGCCCAAAGTCACCCAGCTGGCTTTCATGCCTAAGGCGGGACTAGAACTCACCATCTCCTGGTGATTGGCTCAGACTCACTCAGCCAGCTTAAATGCCTAAGGTGGGACTAGAACTCACCGTCTCCTGGTGATTGGTCCAAAGTCACCCAGCTGACTTTCCTGCCTAAGGTGGGACTAGAACTCCCCGTCTCCTGGTGATTGGCCCAAAGTCACCCAGCTGGCTTTCATGCCTAAGGCGGGACTAGAACTCACCGTCTCCTGGTGATTGGCTCAGACTCACTCAGCCAGCTTAAATGCCTAAGGTGGGACTAGAACTCACCGTCTCCTGGTGATTGGTCCAAAGTCACCCAGCTGACTTTCCTGCCTAAGGCGGGACTAGAACTCCCCGTCTCCTGGTGATTGGCCCAAAGTCACCCAGCTGGCTTTCATGCCTAAGGCGGGACTAGAACTCACCGTCTCCTGGTGATTGGTCCAAAGTCACCCAGCTGACTTTCCTGCCTAAGGTGGGACTAGAACTCACCATCTCCTGGTAACTGTCCCAAAGTCACCTAGCTGGCTTTCCTGCCTAAGGTGGGACTAGAACTCACCGTCTCCTGGTGATTGGCTCAAACTCACTCAGCCAGCTTAAATGCCTAAAGCGGGACTAGAACTCACCGTCTCCTGGTGAATCCCAAAGTCACCCAGCTGGCTTTCCTGCCTAAGGTGGGACTAGAACTCACCGTCTCCTGGTGATTGGCCCAAAGCTACCCACCCGGCTTTTGTGCCTGAGGCAGGATTAGAACTCACAGCCTCCTGCATGTCTGGCTTGGGAATTCTGAGCCCCCCATCTTAAAATGGTTGAACAATGTTTTAAGGTGCACCCTTTGTTTCCAAACTGAAAGCAAACCAAAGTTTTGCCCCCCTCACCATCCTCATCCCCGCTTCATGCGTGGGGGAACCGTCTGGATGGCCTCTAGCACCCCTCTTGCTGCAGGGCTGGCACACTCACTCGGTTGGCCACGGCCAAGATGACCAGGTTGCAGTAGGCATCCGGGCAGGGTTCCTTGGGGTCCAAGGGGTTGCTGCCCGTGTGGCGGTGTTCCCAGCTGCCGTAGGTTTTCCCGCGCTCCCAGCTGCCCCCGGCTTGGCTGCCGTGCCGCCGCTCCCAGCTGCCGCTGTGGGCATGGCGGGGTTCCCAGCTGCCGAAGGCTCTACCGGTGCCACTGCTGGTCCGTTGTCTCTTCTCCCAGCTGCCCGTGGCCTGCTTGCGCTCCAGGCTCCCTCCGCCGCTCGGACGTCCCTCGGAGCCCCCTCGAGACATCCTCCAGTCCAGGCTGCAGATGGTGTGGCGCCGTTCCATGGGGCAGCCCAACTGCCGGGAGTCCGTGGGTCTCTTCTCAGCAGCGGCTCCTGCAGGATATTTCTTGTCCGGTTGCGGGATTCCGGGGTAAAGATCCAGGGTGCCACCTGCGGGAACCGGGTCGACGCCCAGGCCTGGCACAGGGAGAAAGAGAAGAAAAGGAGGATCAAGAATGACAATGTTAGCTAGTTTGGGTCGTGAAACTTCTGCAAGGAAACCAGCAGGAAGGACCCCACAGTCCTCCTCCTCCTCCTCCTCTCCGTAAAACTCATTCCTTTCTAGCACTGATGGCGTTCCCTAGTTAGGTAATGAAATGTCTTCAACAAAACAAGCCAGCTCAGAGAGCCCCAAGGACCCCATAGTCCTCCTTCTCCTCCTCCTCCTCTTTCTGTAGGGTCTCCTGCTTGAGCGGGGTGTTGGACTAGATGACCTTTAAGGTCCCTTCCAATTCTGTTATTCTATAAGCATAAGGCAGGTAGAAAACCAAAGGCTGAGTAAATGTCCTCCTCCTCCTCCTCTCCGTAAAACTCATTCCTTTCTAGGAAGCACAGGGGTGAAATGCTTCCGGTTCAGACCGGATCGCCCGATCCAGTAGCGATGGCGGCGGGTGGTTCGGAGAACTGGTAGCAAAAATCCCTGCACCCCACCACCCATCATGCCCAGCTGAGCCTCAGGATCATCAGAGGCTTTTTTTTTTTACTTTTAAAAGCATTTTCCCCACAACCTCTTCCGACGAAAAAATGCTTTTAAAAGTAAAAAAAAAAAAAGCCTCTAATGATCGCGCGGCTCAGCTGGGATCATCAGAGGCTTATTTTCTGCAACCTCTTGGCTGAAGAGGTGGTGAAAAAAATGCTTTGAAAAGTCTCTGACGATCCCAGCTGAGTTGCCTGATCGGCAGAGAGGCTTTTCAAAGCATTAGAAAAAACTTTGAAAAGTTAAAAAAAAAAGTTGGCCACGCCCACCCAGTCACATTAGCCCACCACCACCAAGCCACGCCCACAGAACCGGTAGTAACAAATTTTACATTTCACTCTTGCTGGAGCAGCTGTCTTATTCCCATCCCTGAAGCAGCATTGCCTTCTTGAGACTTGCATTTATCACCTTCTTGGCCTGAGTTTCCCATGTAAGGTGACCAATCGTCCTCGTTTAGGGAGGACAGTCCTTCTTTTGTAAGTTCTGTCCTCTCTCGAAAAGTGTCCTCCTACATGTCCTCCTTTTCGATATTTGAAGACTAATCTGTAAATCTCCGTATTCGATTGATGCCGATCCTATCCGTTGCGTGCGATGTGACGTATTTATATTTGACATGACGATTTGTCAACGCTCGGTACATGCGCTCCGCACGGGAGAATTGTTTTGAGAGAGTGCGCCGCACGCAAGTGGCTTTGTTTACTTCTTACCAAAACACGACATGGCACACACGCACACATTTTTCTTCAATTTATTTGTGTCCTCCTTTTGCTTTGCGCAGGTCGCCCTCGGGAAGTGAGGGGAGCCGAATGTCAACTTGCAAAGCTTTCAAGTTGCCATGAGCAGGAGGGAGGGAGAACTGATAGAGCTGATTGATTTCCCTAACTGAAGTGCATTCCATACATTCTTCCTGACCGCAGTCAGAAGGAGGGTGTTGGATTTCACAGCCAGCCAAAGTGGTTAATTGGAGAATGTGATTTATGACATGGCCAGAGAGGAGGGGAGAGACAGGGTCACAGGGGAACGTAAATCTACGTGGGATTAGTTCTAACTGCATCCGAATATTGCCGAAATGGTGCTCCTAATAAATGACTGTATTTCTTTTGAAGTTCGGCTCATGGCTCATGAATTAATTAAGGCATCTTTCGGAAACTTCACACTCCTTCTCATTGTAAAAAAGTTGGTCACCTTACCATGACATCGTCACACCCCGGGATTGGATTTGGGGTGGGGTCGGGACTCTGTCTGCAATGGTTTAATCTGACGTTTCGAGCGGGGAATTGCAGGAGAAGAAGTCCTGGATCTGGGCCTAATCCTGATGCTGTTGTTGATGATGATGATGAAGATCATGATGATCCTCAGCCTCATCCTGGACCTGACTTGGACCTCGAGCTGCTCCTGATTTTGGACTGGGACCTGAATCTGGATCTGGACCCGGATCTAAATCTGGACCCAGAGTTGGATCTGGATCTGGATCAGGACTTGGATTTAGATCTGGTCCTCATTGTAGACAGGACCTGGACGTGGACCAGGATCTAGATCTTTACATGGATCTAGATATGGACCTGATTCTAGAACTTGACATAGATCTGGATCCAGACCTGGACCTGAATCCAGATCTGGACCTGGATCTAGATCTGGATCCAGGCATGGGTGTAGATAATGGCTCAGGATCTAGATCCAGATCTGCATCTGTACCTGATCCTCATTCTAGACTGCACCCGGACCTGGACTGAGATCTAGATCTATGCCTGGATCTAGATCTGGACCTAGACGTTGACTTCAATCTCTGTCTTAACCTGGACCAGGACCTGGATCCAGATCTGGATGTCCATCTAGATCCGGACCCAGACTTGGGTCAAGATAATGGATCACGACTTGGATCCAGATCTAAATATGAATCTGGACCGATTCTGAATCTGGTCCTCATTCTACACTACACCTAGACCTGGACCGGGATCTAGATCTTTGCCTGGATCTAGACTTGACTCTAGACCTTGACTTGAATCTCTGTCTTGACCTGGACCTGGACCTGGACCCAGATCTGGTTCAGGATCTAGATCAGGACCTGCTCAGGTCTCAGATCAGGATAAGTTCCAGATCTAGGTCCAGATTCAAGTCTGGATCCAGGTTCAGGTCCAGATCTGGCCCAGGATCTAGATGAGGACCTGGGCCTGGATCCAGATTTGGATCTGGAAACTGTCCTGATTTGAAACCCGAGCAAGTTCTGGATCTTAACCTGATCCAGATCCTGACCCAAAACACCTGCAAATTAGGGGCGTGGGCAGAAAGAGTTAGGACAGGCAAGAGACGCAGCCAATCAAAAGGAACCTCTCCCTGGGCCAACCCAAGCGAGTCAGGGGTCTCTCCTTCCCGCCCACCTTCCCCCCTGATGCTCCTCCCTCCTCCTCCTCCTCGTGCACCTGTCTTCAACACCAGCAGGTGCAGCGCATCGTCCCTCAGGTAGGAAGCGGCGGCAATCTCGTGGGTGGGGATCCGAAGGATGAGCTCTTCGTTGTCCCGCCAGGTGAGCAGGAGGCAGCGGGCCGAGAGGCTCAGGATGCTGTCCTGGTCAGGTGTGGTCTGCAGCGGCAGCTCCTTCAGTTGCTGCGGGAGGAAAAGCAGGGAAAATTTAGGGAAAATTCAGCGGTGACGAAGCCCTGGCATCCCACACCAACCCCCCTTTGCGGTGCAAGAAGCACCATGTGCCACAGCCTTTTCCAGCCCCTCGGACAACCACTGGGTCCCCCAAGGGCAAAAAGTCGGGGGGGGGGTTTGCTGAAAGATGCAGATGGGACCAAAAGGCCAAAGGAGCAGAGATTTCTCCTTGGACGGCTGCAAATTCCAAGAAAGAATAAAAAGAAATAGAAAAAGGAAGTGGCCAATTTAGGTCTGTCTAGATAAAAGAAAGACTAGAGGGGACATGATAGCAGCCTTCCAATATCTGAGGGGCTGCCCCAAAGAAGAAAAGGGTCAACTTATTCTCCAAAGCCCCTGAAGGCAGGACAAGAAACAACGGATGGAAACTCATCAAGGAGAGAAGCAACCTGGAATTAAGGAGAAACTTCCTAACAGTGAGAACAATTAACCAGTGGAACAGCTTGCCACCAGAAGTTGTGGGTGCTTCCATCAATGGAGGCTTTTAAGAAGAGACTGGACAGCCATTTGCCTGAAATGGTATAGGGTCTCCTGCTTGAGAAGGGGACTGGACTAGAAGACTTCCAAGGTCCCTTTCAACTCTATTCCTCTTCTCTTCTCTTCTCTTCTCTTCTCTTCTCTTCTCTTCTCTTCTCTTCTCTTCTCTTCTCTTCTCTACACCTCTACACTTCTCTTCTCTTCTTTACTCTACAGTTCTCTTCTCTTCTCTTCTCTTCTCTTCTCTTCTCTTCTCTTCTCTTCTCTTCTCTTCTCTTCTCTTCTCTACAGTTCTCTCTTCTCTTCTAAATAATCAAAAAGCGAAGCAACCTGGAACTAAGAAGAAAGCTCCCAACAATGAGAACAATTACCGTAACCAATGGAGCTGCTTGCCACCAGAAACCTCCATCACTAGAGGTTTTTAAGAAAAGGCTGGACAGTCATTTGTCTGAAATGGTATAGGGTCTCCTGCTTGATCAGGGGGCTGGACTAGAAGACCTCAAAGGTCCCTTCCAGCTCTATTCTTATTGATTGATTGATTGATTGATCGATAATTTCCTTTGCAGTAAATATATATGAAATTACAAAATTTATTTCTAGAGCAGGGGGTCTCCAAACTTGGCGACTATAAGACTTGTGGACTTCAACTCCCAGAATTCCCCAGCCATGCTTGAAGTGTGAAAGTTCCCAGACTTGGAGACCCCTGCCCTAAGGGCAACCCTGGGCATTTTGGTGCCCGGCGGGCTACATCCAGCCCTTTGGCTATCCCTATCCGGCCAGGTGAGGTCAATCAAAAATTAGAAATCAAATGTAAGTAAGGATACATCCATGCAGGCAATAAAACTCCATTGCTTTGTATTTTGAAGGCAACTATTTTTTTAACAATTCACACGTGTGTGTGTCTGCGTGCCTACACACCTTCGCAACTTCACAAAAGTCCCAGAGTCTCTTGTTTTTCTTGCAATTTAAAAAAGAAAGGGGAAAAAAAAAGGATCTCTTTATTTCTTTCCAATCCTTTGACCCATATCTAATTGTTTAAAGTTTCCAAATAGTTTGTTCAGAAATCAATTTTCTATTGGGTTTTTATCTCTTTAAAGTTACATTTCAAAATCTTCTTTGCCCCCATGCTCCTTAGCCGCTATTACCTCATTAGGGGTCTTATAATTGTAAGATGTTTCTCTTGTTGTTATTTCAAGCCTGGATTGGCTGTCACTCACCTGGCTTCAAAAAAATTCCGTTCCGTTCCTCTCCTCTCTCCAGCTCTATACTTAGTCCGGTTGTCCCAGCTTCGTGGCAGCCGCCATGGCTGCCGTCCCCCGCCGCCAATTCACAGAGAGTTTCCTCTGACCTTCAAGGAACTTGCCTGTTCCTTTTGGTCGTCTGAGGCGCCTCTCTTTCTTCCCCATCCCTGCAGGACGGTTCTGGTCTGAAGACCCATCGTCAGCGGTTCGTCAGCCGGGGTTTTCGCGGAGCTCATCGGAGCCCACTAATTCCCTGACTGTCTCGCCGTGTCGCCAAACCGGAAGTCTCAAAAGTCCCAGAGTCTCTTATGGCCCCTTTGGCAAAATTGCCCACCCCTGCATTAAGTTCTCAAAAAAAAAAAAAAAAAATCATTCCAAGAACATTAGAGGCAGTCCTCGACTTATGACCACAACATTTCTGTTGTTAAGTGAGACATTTATGAAGTGAGTTTTGCCCCGTTTTACCACCTTTCTTGCCGCAGTCGTTAAGTGAATCTGGCTCCCCCCATGGACTTTGCTTGTCAGAAGGTTGCAAAAGAGGGATCACAGGGGGGGTCATGCATATTCATTCCGAAAATATTGCCAGCAATCATTCTATTCACCACATTTTCACTCTCTGATACAGGTAGTCCTCAATTCATTGTGTAAATCACACCCAATTTTAGAACTTTTTTCCATGGTTGCTAAGTGAATCACTGCAGTTGTTAAGTGAATCATGCAGTTGTGTAGCAAATCCAGCTTCCCATCATTGACTTGTCGGAAGCCATCTGGGAAGATCACATGACCCTAGGAAGGTGATCACATGACCCTAGAAAGCTGCAATGGTTGTAAAACACATGCCAGTTGCCAGGGACTCAAATTTTGATCACATGGCCATGGAGATGCTGTTATGGTTGTAAGTGCGATGACTGATTGAATGTTACTTTTTTCCAGTGGCATTGTAACTTCAATGGTTGCTAAAATGAATGGTTGTAAGTTGATGGCTACCTGTAGACTCAATTGGAGAAAGGACAAGACAACCTCTACTGCATTTTAGTTCTAAAATGTGGTTTTTCCCAAGTGGAGACATGATTCTTTTCTTGCCTAACTTTGATGAAAGTGTAGAATTGTAATGTGCATACAACATGTTCAACCAGGAAAGTGTAAGCATAATTATAAATACATGAAAAGGATACGAATAAAAGAGAACATTAGGACGGGGATGATAGGCACGCTGGTGTGCTTATGCATGCCCCTTATTTTATTATTATTATTATTATTATTATTATTATTATTATTATTATTATTTAATCTTTAGTGAGATTCACAGCCTTTGAGGCTGGTTAATAGCTCAGCAGCTCGAGTCCTAACCAAGGACCTAGGAACTGTTAAGGTATCGTCGGAGGATGTAAGCTGTTCCGAGTATTATTATTATTATTATTAATATTATTATTATTATTATTATTATTATCATCATCATCATCATCATCATCATCATCATCATCATCATCATCATCGGACTTTGGCCCAATCACTAGGAGCCAGTGAGTTCTAGTCCCACTTTAGCCACTGAAGCCAGCTAGGTGTCTTTCCCTCCCTCCCTCTCTCTCTCTCTCTCAGTGCTGGCTGGAGAATTCTGGGAGTTGAAGTCCACACGTCTTAAAGCTGCCAAGTTTGAAGACCTCTGGTATAGGTTCTCCTGCTTGAGCAGAGGGCTGGACTAGAAGACCTTCAGGCTCCCTTACAGCTCTGTTCTGTTCTGTTCTGTTCTGTCCTGTCCTGTCCTGTCCTGTCCTGTCCTGTCCTGTCCTACTCTACTCTACTCTACTCTACTCTACTCTACTCTACTCTACTCTACTCTAATTATTTCAATTTCTATTCTATTCTAATTATTTCAATTTCTATTCTATTCTATTCCTAGTCTATTCTGTTCTGTTCTTTTTTATTCTATTCTGTTCTGTTCTGATTATTTCAAATTCTATTCTATTCTGTTCTGTTCTGTTCTATTCTATTCTACTCTACTCTATTCTAATTATTTCAAATTCTATTCTACTCTACTCTACTCTGTTCTAATTATTTCAATTTCTATTCTGTTCTATTCTACTCTACTCTATTCTAATTATTTCAAATTCTATTATATTCTAATTATTTCAATTTCTATTCTATTCTATTTTAATTATTTCAATTTCTATTCTGTTCTATTCTATTCTATTCTATTCTACTCTACTCTGTTCTAATTATTTCAAATTCTATTCTGTTCTATTCTATTCTGTTCTATTCTGTTCTGTTCTGTTCTATTCTATTCTATTCTATTCTATTCTATTCTATTCTATTCTATTCTATTCTAATTATTTCAAATTCTATTCTATTCTATTCTGTTTCTATTCCTATTCTTATGCCTGCTTCAGGACCTTACGGTGGATTGAGACACCAGAGGCCTCCGTGCACATGGGACATTCCGTGTGCTGGTGCGTGTCAGCGTTTCTGCAGGATGCGCGCCGAGAACATCTGCGTAGAATAGGGAAGGACGTCTGTAACAATGGCTCTCTGTTCCTCCTCCTTCTCTTTTAGATGCCAAAGACCTCGATCAGCTGAGCAGGAACGAAATCACCCACATCGTCTCCATTCACGAGTCCCCACAGCCCTTCATTCCGGTAAGGGGGAGGGGGGGTTTCAACTGGTGGGGGGAGGGGCGTCTAGCGTGACAACCCGAGATACTGCATCAAGCTGGAGGCAGCAGAATGGATGTTGGTCCTTGGAACTGAGCCCCACTGGAAGCTCTATTGCATCAAATGCTCAATTTACAACCACAGCTCATCATCATCATCATCATCATAATCTTTTAATTATCCCATAATCCTTTGCATTGGGATGGAGTCTGGGCAACTGAATGGAGCTGAGTGTTTTACTGGCCGGATGCCTTTCCTGTCGCCAATGCAGAGTTTTGTTCAGCAGATATATTCTGAGTGTGCCCAAAGAGAGAAATATTTGCCTTACCTAGGATCGAACTCACAACCTCCTGATCGTGAGGCGAGAGCTCCATCTCTAGGCCACCGCACCACTCCAACTTACAACCACAGCTGAACCTCAAAAAAGTTCCGTTGCTAAACGAGACAAGTGAGTTTTGCCCCGTTTTACGACCTTCCTTGCCACGGTTGTTAAGTGAATCTGGCTTCCCCGTTGAGTTTGCTGGTTGAAAGGTCATCAAAGGAGATCCTGCAACCATTGTAAATAGGAGCCAGTTGCCAAGCATCCGAAATTTGATCACGTGACCATAGGGTGCTGCAACGGTCGTAAGTGTGAAAAACGGTCCTAAGTTACTTTTTTCAGTGTCTGTCACTAAATGAATGGTTTTAAGTGGAGGACTACCTATTTGTCTCCCTGTTGCAATCTATGGAGAACATAGAAAGAGGTTGGAATTATCTTCAATCCTCATGATGGCTTTCTCTGATGGGATCATGCTTCCCATCATCCCCAGCCCCTGCACTAATGCTAGCTAGAGGTGACAAGGTAATATTGAAGTCAAGAGCCTTGGTAGTACAGTGGTTTAATGCACCCTGTTATTAACACCAGCTGTCTGCAATTACTGTAAGTTCGAATCTCGCCAGGCTCAAGGTTGACTCAGCCTTCCATCCTTTCTAAAGTAGGTAAATTGAGGACCCGGCGGCATATAAATCAAATTTAAAAAAAAAAAAAGAAAGAGAGAGAGAGAGAAAGAAAGAAAGAAAGAAAAAGAAGGGAGGGAGGGAGGAAAAAGAAAGAAGGAAAGAGAAAGAAGGGAGGGAAGGAGGAAAGAAAGGAGGGAGGGACGGAAAGAAAGGAAAAGAAAGGAAAAGGAAAAGAAAGAAAGAAAGAAAAAGAAGGGAAGGAGGGAGGAAAAAGAAAGAAGGAAAGAAAGGGAGGGAAAGAAAGAGAGAGAGAAAGAAAGAAAGAAAGAAAGAAAGAAAAAGAAGGGAGGGAAGGAGGAAAAAGAAAGAAGGAAAGATAAAGAAGGGAGGGAAGGAGGGAAAGGGAGGGAGGGAAAGAAAGAAAAAGGAAGGAAAAGAGAAAGGAAGGAAAGAAAGAAAGAAAGAAAAAGAAGGGAGGGAGGGAGGAAAAAAGAAAGAAGGAAAGAAAGGGAGGGAGGGAGGGAAAGAGGGAGGGCCTGGTGGCTCAGCAGACTGATAGCATTGTGATTAACAACTGCTGCTTGCAATTACTGCAAGTTCGAATCTCACCAGGCTCAGGGTTGACTCAGCCTTCCATCCTTTCTAAGGTAGGTAAAATGAGGACCCAGTTTGTGGGGGCAATAAGCTGACTTTGTATAAATATACAAAAGTATGAAGGCTATTGCTTAACGCATTGTAAGCCGCCTTGAGTCTCTGGAGAAGGCCGGATATAAATCAAATTAAAATAATAAAAAAAAGGTTGACTCAGCCTTCCATCCTTTCTAAGGTAGGTAAAAGGAGGACCCGGATTGTGGGGGCAATAAGCTGACTTTCTATAAATATACAAAAGGATGAAGGCTATTGCTTAGCGCACTGTAAGCCGCCCTGAGTCTCCGGAGAAGGGCGGCATATAAATCAAATTTAAAAAAAAAAAAAAAAGTCAGAGATACCTAAAGACTGTCAAAGTGAGAAGATCTGTTGGACTTCGGAAGTTGATTTCAGGTTCTGGAGATGTTCCTCAACGATATTCATGGTCTTTTCTAGGGAATCACTTACCTTCGGATTGTCCTGCCAGACACACCTGAGGCCAACATGTAAGTATTTATTTATTATTTTTCAGCCATGTTTTATTCTTTTTAATGAGGAAAGATAGTGGGGTCCATTAAAACATAATCTAGATTCATCATCTTCTTTTAAACGACCCCATAATCCCTTGCGGGGTGGAGTCTGGGCAACTGAATAGAGCTAGCAGAGAGTTTTAATGGCCGGATGCCGTCCCTGTCTCCAGTGCGGAGTTTTGTTCAGCAGATATATTCTCAGTGTGCCCAGAGAGAGAAATATCTGCCTCTACCTAGGATCGAACTCCTGATTTGTGAGGTGAGAGCTCCACCTCTAGGCCCCTATACCACTCCTAGAACATAATCCAGATTGATTCCGTCATCATCCAGGTAAAATGGCGGTAGAATAGATCGGAGACTCTGGTTCTTCGCGCTGTTCAACCTTCTTGTGACGGATGTTGCTGTAATGCAGTGTTTCTCAACCTCAGCCATTTTAAGAGGCATGGACTACAACTCCCAGAATTCCCCATCCAGCACGTTGGCTTTAAAACATGGAGGACTTGAACTCCCAACTTCAAGATTTGTGGACTTCAATTTCCAGTTCTGGATACTCTGAGATGTGCGGACTTCAACTCCCAGAATTCCCCAGCCCAGCTTGGCTGACTGGGGGATTCTGGGAATTGTAGTCCTCACATCTTTAAAGGGGTCCAGATGATCACATGACCCCCTGGACACTGCAACCGTCGTAAGTCCATGCCAGTTGCCAAGCGTCCAAATTTGGATCACGTGACCACGGGGATGTTGCAATGGTCGTAAGTGTGAAAAAGGGGTCATAAGTCACTTTTTTCAGCGCTGTTGCAACCTCGAACGGTCACTAAATGGATAGTTGTAAGTGGAGGACTGCATATAGCCAGAGTTTTCTTTCGAAGCATCATAAACCTTTTAAAATATCGGGGTTTTGCTTACTCCCAATTCTCTCTCCATCCAGCAAGCAGCATTTTAAGAAATGCATCAATTTCATTCATTCCTGTCGGCTGCAAGGAGGAACCTGCCTCGTTCATTGGTAGGTAGAAAAATTGGGGGGGGGGGGAGAAGAGGGGCGAGGTTTGTGGGTCTGGGGGCAGAATATGTCTGGGACCCTCAAAATGGGTTCATGAAATAGGCTACAACAGTGTTTCTCCACTTTGAGATGGGTGGACTTCAACTCCCAGAATTCCCCAGCCAGCAAAGTGGAGAAACACTATGCTAAATCCTAAACTGTGGTTTTATTGTGGTTTACGGAACAAACCCAAATAAGTTTGCCCTTCAGGCTAAACCATAAGCCGTGATTTACAAACCTAGATAATTTTTATTCTTTGAACTAAGCCATGATTTGCTACCAAAATGGGTGTAATCTCTAAACCATAATAAAGATAGGTTGGTTTAGACCTTATGCTAAAATATAAACCATGATGTACGAACAAAGGGGCCGTATACTCACTTGACACCAGCCGTAATTCTGATGGCTGGGTTAACATATTTTACTGTCAGGTGTAAATGCTCTGACTATACCAGGGATCAGCTATAGCTCAGTAGTGAAAGGGTTAACCCAGACACCCACCTGGTCAGCTCCTCCCATAGACTCCTCCTTACCTGATTCCCCGCCCACAGGTATAAAAGGTGGGCACACTCCTCCATGTTCCCCAGATCTTGATGTAACCAAATGATGATATGATGAACCTGCAAATAAAAGAAAGAGATTTTATATACTGACTCAAGTCTCTTCATTGGGCCTGATCCACCAACCTTGTAACAAATTGGTAGCAGAGGATGGTGGTAAGGCCCAGAGATCCCGAGACACAAGACAAGAACCCATACCCACCTGCAGGATGGCGACACCCCCGAAGCAACGGGAGGCAACCCATCGGACTCACCAGGGAAAGCAGGAACCTCAACCACCCCCAAAGCCACCGCGATGGAAGAAAAGGGGGAGATCGAAAAAGGGAAAAGGGCCCACCACGACCAAGAAGAAGAGAAGCTGCGACTCGACGTCCTGCAACTGTTGAAGGAGCGAGCCGGCGACAAGAACCTCCTCACCGACCTGCGGAGCTTCATAATCGACCGCGAGGTGGCAAGGGGCGAAGAAGACTCGGACTCCGAACTCGAAGAGCTGGACTCGGTGAGTGGATCGCCCAAAGGGGCACTTCCAACGGCCACCGAGCCCCAAAGCCCCGCTCAAATTTTGAAACGGCGGCCATCTTTGTCCACGTGGTCGGACAAGATGGCCGACCGCCAACCAATCGATGGACAGAATTCAAAATGGCCGGCGCGCGAAAAATGCCGGACCATGACCCACGATGAAAGTGACCAGGGGGAGGGGACCGAATCCGACTCCGACCCCTGGTACACCCCCAGCGAGCGGCAAGTGGATAGGGCCATGAAGACCCTTGCCGCCGCCTTCGGCCCAGGCCTCAAAATCACTAAGGAGAGGCCGGAGGGGCCAAAACAAAAGGGAAGACGGGGAGAGGGGCGACGAAGCGCCCACCCGAGAGCCACCGACGCCCGTGACTGCTCGCCAGCCCACCTACGCACCCCAGGGACACCGCGCCTCCGATCGCCCAGGCCGCACACCCCGGACCGCGTGGATTGGGGCAGCTACTTACAGCCGTCGCCGGAGCCCCAACGCCGCCAGGATCTTCGCTCCGGAGATGCAGCCGCTGGACGACGACTTCCGGAGCACACCTGGACCCCCAAGGCCGAAGCCGAGGCCTACCCGACCGGCAGAGGCCTCTACAGCGGAGCTACGGCAAACAGGTCCTTCCTCGACGACGGCGGAGCTGAAATGGACTTCGCGCATGCGCTCTTCCGCCTAGAGGAAGAAAAAAGAAAAAAATTACAAAGCGGGACTTTTAAATTGCCGCCAAGCGTGCCCATGCCTTACTGTTCCTACAGGCACATAAGAAACCATGGACAGCAGCCAGCAGTAAGTAATTTTACTAGTGGTACTGGAAACTTACCCGTTGACTTTCCCAAGTTGAGGATGGATGGGGGTAATATCCTAGAGTGGTCACAGCAGCTCCAGGTTATTTTCCTGAAAGAAAATATGTCTCATTTTATTAATGACCCCCCAGAGAGACCATGGACTTTAGAACTGGATTGCATGCACCATAAGGCGTTCTACCTCTTAATTGCCAGTATATCCCCCACAATTTACCACTGTATAGGCCATAACCTAACCGTGTCAGAAATTATAGGAAAAATGTTTGGGTTGTTTTACAGTGAGAGTGTGTCCACCACCACCCAAATTTCCAAGGATTTCTTTTCCGCCAGGCTCAAGCCAGGGACCCCCATGAGTGAACACCTAGTGTCCTTGAGCGGTACCAGGGCAGAGCTGCACCTTAGGGGAGAAGTTATTTCCGACCAGATAATGAAAAGCGTAATAATCAACTCTTTAGATTATTCATGGAATAGCTTCTTAACACATTTAGACACCATCAGCCTAGGAATGTTATCAGTAGAGAAGCTATCCAACAAGCTCATAGCCGAAGACAATCTGAGGAGGAGCCGCCCCGGCCCTCCCAGAGAACATAAGAGTGAGAAGAGGGTAGTCTTCCAAGAGAAACAACACAACACACCAGAGTGCTACATCTGCGGGTCAAGGGGACACATCAAGAGGGACTGCCCCAAGAGCTATAGGAGAGAGGCAGGCCAGAGCATAGGCACAAGCAGACGGAAAGACACACATCCGAAGAAAGATATAGGCGTAGAGACTCACCCATTCCCAGGGATAAGAGGGGGAACAGAGACAGCTCACGCGACAGCAGGACAGGATCTCTATATGGGATAGGGGAACACACACACACCACACACCAAGACAAAGGCACCAGCTCATGGCTCCTGGACTCGGGAGCCTCCAACCATACCACCTACAACCAGAAACTACTCTCACATTTCAAGAGGGAGGAATTTTCTATCAAAGTCGCAGATCAAAACCAGGTCAGAGTAACGGGCAAAGGAACAGTCATGTTACCAGGCTTAGGGAAAATAGAGGGGTACTGTTAGTCCCGGAGATACCCCACAACATCCTAGCCGCAATAAAACTTAGCAAGGAATCTGGATTGAGGTGACCTTCACCAAGGGCAATGTCAAAGTTAGTAAGGATGGGGAAGACGTAGGAAGAGTAACAATTAACCAAGGGTTACCTTACATAACTTTCCATGAGAACAACACCCACAGTGTAAACACCAACTCAGAGAATACAGAGGGCACTGACCAAAACAGGACAGAGGTGAACAGGTAGACGAGAGAAAGACAGATAGCGATGATAACACGACACTAGAAATACAACACAACAAACACACCCAAAGGAAACCCTCAATAGGCAGGCCAATGCATGATGACTGCGCCCATCTGCTGCACCGGAAGCTAGGACACGCCAGTTTTCCCGTTGTACAGAAAATGACCAATTGTACCGAGGGCGTCAAAATAAAAAACTGTAAAAACTACCTCGAGTGCTCGGTGTGCAAGTGTTCAAAACTAAAGGTGAAACCCAGACCCAAGAAGTCGTTACGTGCCACCAAACAAATATTCGACTTAGTACACATGGACCTGGTAGGGCCCCTAAGGCCATCCATAAACTATAAGAAAAGGTACTTTCTCACTATAGTGGACGACTATAGTCGATATGGCTTCGTCTACACCTTAAGAAAAAAGGATGAGGCCTTCCAAAAATTCAAGGAGTTTTATAAAAGAGTAGAAACCCAAAACAACAAACAGGTCAAACAAATCATGACCGACAGGGGGTCTGAGTTCCTATCCAAGGACTTCTCCCATTGGCTCAGATCCAAAGGCGTGATTCACTTTACGTCGTCCCCATTTTCCGCCTTTCAAAACGGGGTCGCAGAACGACGAATTCCACGCTGCAAACGATGGTCAGGTGCGCCTTAGAGGACGCGGGCATTGGCCAACACTTCTGGTCTGAAGCCCTGGTCTACTCCAATTACACACTGAATAGAACATGGTCCAGTGTGATAGACAAAACACCATATGAGATCATGTATAATAAGAAGCCACAAATAGCACACTTGCATGTGTTCGGTGTAACTGCTGATGTACACATACCCAAGCAGCTACGCAAGAAAGGGGATAAGGTATCCAGAAGGCTGAGGTTTATGGGATACGAACCAGGAACCAAGGGCTTCAGGTTTGTGGACAACAATAATAGATTTGTGGTCTCTAGGACAGCGGCATTCCACGAACAAGCCAACTGGTCCAGAATACACTTAAACGAGGTACCCACCGAGCGAGAGGATAGTCCTGCTGAGCAAGCTCAAAGCAAAGACGAGACAGTGAATAGA
Source organism: Pantherophis guttatus (assembly GCF_029531705.1). The sequence goes on along the minus strand of NW_026844040.1, from coordinate 349,434 downwards.
CAGGAAGAGGGCAGGCCCAAGCCCAATCTCCAAGGCGTTAGGGTTGAGGGATGGAAAGAAAACCATCCCAAGATAAGTATAGACTCACTGACACAAAGAGAGGCCAGACATCTACACGATACAGAACAGACAGTAGACAGGCGGTCAGGTCAACCAGAAATCAGCTACCCAGGAGGTTAAATGATTACGTGATGCACGTGCATACGAATCATATCACACCAAACTCCTACGAGGAAGTGTTAAGGCTGCCCCAGGAAGAAAGGACAAAATGGGAGTTAGCCATGGCCAAAGAACTGGATAGCCTGAGGAAGCTAAAAGTCTACACCCCATCCAAGGTCCCAGAGGGCAAGAACGCAATAGGCACTCGATGGATCTTCAAGATCAAGAACCTAGAGGGTGGCCAAAGCCTATACAAAGCAAGATTAGTCGCCCAGGGGTTTGCTCAAAGGTTTCCTGAGGACTACACTGACACATATTCCCCCACCGTAAGAACAGAAAGCGTCAAAAGCGCCCTGGTCATTGCATCCTGCTAGGGCTGGAGGTGCACCAGTTTGACGTGCAGACTGCCTACTTGCACGCCAACCTAGACAAAGAAATATACATCAAAGCGCCCCACAGCAAAGAAACCAGCAGGGGGGACACCTGGTTACTCCACAAGAGCCTGTACGGGCTAAAGCAATCGGGCAAACGCTGGTACGAATGCCTGGTAGAGGCCCTGAAGTCTATGGGATTCACAGCGACCATAGCTGACAACTGTTTCTTTACCAAGAAAGAAGGGGACTCACCAGAATACATCCTAGTTTACGTGGATGACATTCTATATATCAGTAAACACGAAGGAAACCGCAACAACTTTGCCAGCAGGCTGGGCAAACACTTCACCCTAAAATACCTTGGGAAGATTAATCGGTACCTGGGGGTACAAGTCAACCAAACGCCAAAAGGTTTCCAGCTGTCGCAGAGAGAGAAAATAGAGGAACTGCTCCACAAGTGCAACATGGCAGACGCCAAGGGATGTGATTCACCCATGCAGATGGACTTTCTGAAAAACATGCATGATGAATCACCGGGTTTGAAGACAACACATTGTACAGGTCAGTCATAGGCTCCCTCCTATATATCGCTAACTGGACAAGACCGGACATTGCTCTTTCAGTTAATTTATTGTCCAGGCACGTAAGCAAACCCACCACATACCACTGGGACGCAGTGAAAAGAGTACTAAGATACCTCAAACAAAGTGCCAACGCATGTCTAACCCTAGAACCCGAAAAATCCGACGAACCCATCCTCTCCTGCTACGCCGATGCCGACTGGGCCGGAGATACCAAAGGCCGGAAAAGCACATCTGGGTACATATTCTACCTAAATAACAGTCCGGTGCATTGGTACACAGGCAAGCAAATTTTGGTGGCTACCTCGACTACTGAGGCTGAATACATATGCCTCTCCAAAGCTGCCAACAACCTCATCTGGTTCGACGACCTACTCGCCAGCGTGTGGAGAGAACCAGCTTACCCAATAAATATCTATGAAGACAACAAAGCCGCCATAGAGATATCCATGTCCGACGCTGTAGGGCAAAGATCAAGACACATAGACATAAAATATAAGCACGTCAGACAACTCTCCAGAATCGGTTTCATAAAGGCCATTCACTGCGACACAGAAGAACAGACCGCAGACATACTCACGAAACCACTACAGGGCAAACAACACTCACACTTAGTTTCCAAACTCAACATCCACCCAAGGGTGCCAACCAGCCAGTCAGGTCCACAGACACGGGTCAGGCATTTAGAGGGGGATTTGTCAGGTGTAAATGCTCTGACTATACCAGGGATCAGCTATAGCTCAGTAGTGAAAGGGTTAACCCAGACACCCACCTGGTCAGCTCCTCCATAGACTCCTCCTTACCTGATTCCCCGCCCACAGGTATAAAAGGTGGGCACACTCCTCCATGTTCCCCAGATCTTGATGTAACCAAATGATGATATGATGAACCTGCAAATAAAAGAAAGAGATTTTATATACTGACTCAAGTCTCTTCATTGGGCCTGATCCACCAACCTTGTAACATTTACTAACCGATAAGCCATGATTTACAAATCTCAATAGTTGGCTTTATTCTGTCTATTAAGCCATGATTTATATGCTAAAATGGGTGTAATCACTAAGGGATAATCCAGAATAAATAGATTCAGACTTCATGCTAAATTATAAACCATGATATATGCATCAAAGTGGCTGTATTCATATGTGACACTAACCATAATCCAGGCAGCTGAATTCACACTGAATACTAAACCATAAACTATGATTTATGAAGCCAAATAGCCATGCTCACACTTGATATTGTTGTAATCCAGATGGCTGGGTGCACATTTCCTACTAACCAATAAGCCGTGATTTACAAACATAGATTGTTGGCTTTATTCTTTGTACTAAGCCTAGATTTACAAACCAAGATGCATGTAATCACTAAACCATAACCTAGATGGGCGGGTTCAGACTTTATACTAAGCTACAAACCATGATGCATGAACCAAGATGGCCATATACATACCATCATCCAGAAGACTGGGTTCACACTGGATATCAAACTATAAACCATGATTTACGAACCAAAATAGCCACCTTCTCACTTAATAGGATAGGATAGAGCTGGAAGGGATCTTGGAGGTCTTCTAGTCCAGCCCCCCGCCCAACCCCCCCCCCCCCCCCGTGATGGAGCACCCCCGATTTCTGAAGGCAAACTGTTCCTCTGGCTAATTGTATTTTAAACCATATACATTAAACCCAGCCACATGGCTGGGTTCGCACATTCTACTAACCCATAAGCCGTGATTTACAAACCAACTTGACTGCATTCACACATTACGCCAGGCCACCATCAACCAATACAAAGTGGGAACACCCAAATAACAGTAAAAATAAATGACTATGCTGGGTTCAACAGTAAAAATAAAAATGACTACATTGGGATTAAAGGTAAAAGATGAGGATTGAGATTTATTTTTATTTATTTATTTATTTATTAAATTTCTATACCGCCCTTCTCCCGAAGGACTCAGGGCGGTGAACAGCCAGAAGATAAAACACAGAGATACAAAAATTTAAAATAGATTAAAAACGAATTAAATAATTTGGCTGAATTTAAAATACCCCATAATTTAAACAGATTAAAATTTGTATTTAAAATTTATATTTAAAAGGGGAGAAGATCTAGGCCAGGATGAAGATGAAGAGGAAGTGCTGTTATAAACAATTAAAGATGATTATGTTGTGATTACTAGTAAAATTAGGATGATGAAAATTAGGGATGAAAATTAGGAGATGAACAGGAATGAAGATGATTTGCTGTGAGTGATAGTTAAGATATTGTTTATGATAATAGCAATGATTTATAAATTTTTTAATTGGGTGAATTTTATGGGTAAGGGGTTTTAAATTGGAGAAGCCAAAGATAATTTAATTTTGTTTTAATGTATTTTAATATTTGTATTGTGTGTTTTTAATTCTGGCTGTTCACCGCCCCGAGTCCTTCGGGAGAGGGGGCGGTATAAAAATTTAATAAATACTAAATAAATACTAATAAATACTAAATACTATATTTTTAAGATACATTCATCTAAACAAAAAGAAAAGGTAATGAAATGATATTGAGTTAGGATTTAAGGATTTAAGTAACGGGTTTTGGGATAATGGTATTATAAAATAGGTAGAATTTTTGGGAAGCAATTGTGTTAAACATTAAGTTGTGTTATTTGGAAATTAAGATCTGAGGTGAAATAATAAAAAGGTAATTGTTTTGAGCGAGTTATTGTGAGGTGGGGGTTTTTTTTTCTCTCTCTCTCTGTTTTATTTTTATTTTTATTATTTTTATAAGATGATGATTAGTGGAGATGAGTTGTTGTTAAAGATGAATTTGTGATTGTACCAATTTTTATATTTATTTTTTATATTTATATTTATTGACCGGATCAATGCTTCGTTCTAAAAAGATGTATTTTATGTTTATGTTTTTTTTTTACAAAAAAAAAAAAAGTGGGAACACCCAGCAACTCGGAGACTTTTGGGGTGCCCTGTCACTCAGCCTCTGCGGGGAAGCTGGCAGAGAGAGGGGGTGGCCGAGGGCAAGAGGGCTCCGGGTTCTAATCCTGTCCTTCAACTCGCCTTCCAGCCTAGCTGGGATCTCCCGCAGCACCACCATCGTCCTGGCTTACCTCATGGCGGTGACGCAGCTGGGCTGGCTCGAGGCCCTCGAAGCGGTCAAGGCCGTGCGGCCAGTGGCCAACCCCAACCTTGGTTTCCGTCGGCAGTTGGAGGAGTTCGGACATAGCCGGTCAGTGCAGAAGGTGAGGAATAAGACTAAGGCATCTCTGGCCTTGTAATGGTGCAGCCACTCCTCAACTTATGACAACTGTCCCTGGATCGTCCGTCGCTAAGCCATGCAGTTGTAAAGTGAATCACTCACTTTTACCGTTTTTTTGCGGAGGTTGTTAAGTGGAATCACTCACTTTTACCGTTTTTTGCGGAGGTTGTTAAGTGAATCACTCACTTTTATCGTTTTTTTGCGGAGGTTGTTAAGTGAATCACTCACTTTTACCATTTTTTGCGGAGGTTGTTAAGTGAATCACTCTTTTTTACCGTTTTTTGCGGAGGTTGTTAAGTGAATCACTCACTTTTACCATTTTTTGCGGAGGTTGTTAAGTGAATCGTACTATTGTTAAGTGGATCTGGCTTCTCCATCGACTTTGCTGGTCAGAAGGTTGCAAACTCCTGACTCCGGGGACACTGCGACCGTCATAAATATGAGTCAGTTTGCCGAGCATCTGGATTTTGATCATGTGACCACGAGGATGCCGCAACGTCGTAAGTCTGAGTACCAGTACAGGTAGTCCTCGACTTAATAACTGCAGATGAGCCCAAAATTCCTCTTGCTAAGTGAGACGTATGTTAAGTGAGTTTTGCTCCGTGTTACGACTTTTCTTCTCAGCGTCGTTAAGTGAATCACTGCAGTTGATCAGTGACTAACACGGTTGTTAAGTGAATCTGGCTTCCCCATTGTCAGCAAGGGCGCAAAAGGGCATCCCACAGGACCCGGGACACTGCAACCGTCATAAATATGAATCGGTTGCTAAGTGTCTCAATTTTGATCACGTGACCACAGGGACACTGAAATTTTAGGTTTACAATTAGTTTACCTGGCTGTGTTTCCTGTCTGGTCTACCAATACAGGTGGTCCTCGACTTACAACCATTCGTTTAGTGACTGTTCAAAGTTACAAAAGCACCGAAAAAAATGATTTATGAGTCTGTTTTTCACACTTACGACCTCTGCGGCATCCTTGTGGTCCAAATTCAGACACTTGGCAACTGACTCATATTTATGACGGGGACAGCTTCCTGGGGGGGGGGGGGTCCTGTGATCTCCTTTTGCGGCGAGCAGAGTCAGCAGGGAAGCCGGATTCACTTAACAACCCCGTTACTAACTCAACAACTGCCGTGTCCCACTTAACAACAGTGGCTAGGAAGATCGTAAAACGGAGCAAAACTCGTTTAACCACTGTCTCGCTTAGCAACGGACATTTTGGGCTCCATGGTGGTCCTAAGTCGAGGTTCTACCCATAAAGCAGGCAGCCTTGAATAAAACCACCCGCACTGCTTTGGGGTCAAACGAGAGAAGTCCTGGGACCCCCTTCCTGTCCCTGGGAATTGCCCCCGTGCCCTGCTGGGGGAGCTTAGCCCACCCATGTAGAGGGCACCAGGTTGGCAAAGGGGTTTCCCTCTTAAGAAGCAATGCTGCTAAGGTACTCATCAGCAGACAGGTAGATACCTCCCTTCCTGTACCCTGGATGAAGATGATGATGATTAAGATTGATCTCTAGCACTGTTTTTCAAATATGTAAGTTATGTGGACTTCATTTCCCAGAATGCTCCAGTCAGACATGCCAGCTGGGGCATTCTGGGAGTTAAAGTCCACCTCTAACCTCTAAACTCTGTCTGGGGAATTCTGGGAATTGAAGTCCACCTCCAATCTCTAATCTCTAACCTCTGGCTGGGGAATTCTGGGAATTGAAGTCCTCCTCTAATCTCTAACTCTAACCTCTGGCTGGGGAATTCTGGGAATTGAAGTCCACCTCTAATCTCTAACCTCTAACCTCTGGCTGGGGAATTCTGGGAATTGAAGGTTCACCTCCAATCTCTAACCTCTAACCTCTGGCTGGGGAATTCTGGGAATTGAAGTCCACCTCCAATCTCTAACCTCTAACCTCTGGCTGGGGAATTCTGGGAGTTGAAGTCCACCTGTAATCTCTAACCTCTAACCTCTGGCTGGGGAATTCTGGGAATTGAAGTCCACCTGTATCTCTAACCTCTAACCTCTGGCTGGGGAATTCTGGGAATTGAAGTCCTCCTCTAATCTCTAACCTCTGGCTGGGGAATTCTGGGAATTGAAGTCCACCTGCAATCTCTAACTTCTAACCTCTGGCTGGGGAATTCTGGGAATTGAAGTCCACCTCTAATCTCTAATCTCTAACCTCTGGCTGGGGAATTCTGGGAATTGAAGTCCACCTTCAATCTCTAATCTCTAACCTCTGGCTGGGGAATTCTGGGAATTGAAGTCCACCTCTAACCTCTAACCTCTGGCTGGGGAATTCTGGGAATTGAAGTCCACCTTCAATCTCTAACCTCTGGCTGGGGAATTCTGGGAGTTGAAGTCCACCTCCAATCTCTAACCTCTGGCTGGGGAATTCTGGGTATTGAAGTCCACTTCCAACCTCTAAACTCTAATCTGAAAGAGTCTGTCCCATTCTCCTCATTCATAGAGGTGGAAAACTTGCTGGGAAGGGCGGTTTAAAGCCAGCTTTGGAATTTGCACCCTTTAAAACGAAAATCGGAAAGTCCCAGTTCCACCCTGGATTTCCCCCAACTCAAATCCGTTGCCTTGTGTGTCCTTGCCAGATCCGCCGGAAGCTTCAGCCTCCACCCCGAGGAACCCTCTTCAACGACCGTGAAGCTCTCCGAGGTCTTCTGCCATCTGGCCGAAAGCTGGAGCCCCGCAGCCCCGAGCGGCCTTGGCCGGCCCCGGGGCCCAAGAGCACCGGCCGCGGGGTCAAACACATGGATTCTTTTCTGATACGGGTGAAGGACACTTTTTCCTGTTTGCCCAGCTGTCTTAAATGAAACTTTCCAAAGTTTTTTTGGGAAAATGCAAAGAGATTCCCGCGATGGGGAAGGAAAAGCAGGACCAGACAAGAGGGATCTCGTCCGTTATCATCCCTAAGGGGAAACAGAAATAGGACCAGGCAAAGCTGGAGATGAGGAACTGGAAAACGTTGGCAGTGCCAGGCAAAGCTGGCATATTTTCTACTGCTCCGATCACCTATCGCAACCAAGAGGCCGTTATACACTCCCAAATTCCCATCGGAAGGATTTTCAACTCAAAGCACCCCAAAAATGGTGAAAGGGGTTTCCAGGATGTACTATTTTTATTTTATTCGAAAAACGTTAAAATACAAAACTCCAAAATTTAAAAAAAAAACCAAAGGAAAAAAAAAAACTGCTATAAAACATTTAAAAAGTGCATTAAAGAGACAAAGAAAACCAAAACATACTGTATATACTGTACATTCAATTCAATTCAGTTTATTACAGTCAGAGACCAGAGACCAGAACAAATAAAAATAAACATTTTTATTAAATATTATTAAATATTAAATATTGAATTGAATTAAAACATATATACATATTATCCTGCCTAGTTGAATATTGGTTCCCATCCCTTGAGAAACAGCTCTCCCCCCAAAACATTTTTAAACTAGTAAATCTATTTGCAAATTATTAACCTGCCATCTATATATTATAATCATGACAAACTAGATAACAGGAAGAGCAATCATAATTTAATAAAGAGAAGATTAAAGTTTCAAAACCCTCTGCTAACAAACTGGTACTGTAGTAAACTGGTAGAAAATTTACCGTGGCATCTTACCTATCCCAAACTGGATCTAGAGGATCTGGAGATCACTTAGACTGGCAGAGTCACTTGGGCAGGAAATCAAAGAACTGTTTTTAATAAAAAAAAAAAAGAGAAGCAAACACAAATTAAACTCAGATGATTTTTTTTTTAACATCGAAAACATTGCTAGACAGGACACCAGGGGTGAAATCCAGCAGGTTCTGACAGGTTCTGGTGAACTGGTAGTGGAAATTTTGAGTAGTTCGGAGAACCAGCAAATGCCACCTCCGGCTGGCTCCAGAGTGGGGTGGGAATGGGGATTTTGCAATATCCTTCCCCCAGGAGTGGGATGGGAATGGAGATTTTGCAGTATACTTCCTCTGGAGTGGGAAGGGAATGGAGATTTTGCAGTATCCTTCCCCTGGAGTGGGGTAGGAATGGAGATTTTGCAATATCCTTCCCCCAGGAGTGGGGTGGGAATGGAGATCTTGCAGTATCTGTGGGGTGGGAATGGAGATTTTGTAGTATCCTTCCCCTGGAGTGGGGTGGGAATGGGGATTTTGCAGTAACCTTCCCCTGCCACACCCAACAAGCCACACCATGCCCACCAAATAATTTTAAGGGATTTTTAATATTTGTATTATCCGTATTTTATCTTGGCTCTTCACCGCCCTGAGTCCTTCGGGAGTAGGGCGGTATAGAAATTTGATTATAAATATAAATAAAGTAAAATAACCTTTAGAATCAGGATTATCCTTTCATCCTGTGGTTTCATTGGCGTTTTACGTCTTGGCGCATGAGATTCGTGTATTGTGCCCATTCAGAAAATCGGATTACTTCCAAGACCAAATTTAGGGTGGCGGATGCCATCAAGTCTTTCTGCCTGCCAATTTCCCCCGGCCAAATAAAAAAGCTGTTTTATTCGTTCAGAAAATTGGCTTTGAACCCAGGAATAATTTTCGCTTTCTTGACTGCCAATCCCTGTGCCTGCCACGAGCCTCGTGCCAACAAAAGCATGGTGATAAAGGCTTAGTAACTAGGATTGGTCACTGTTCCCTCTTATCAAATGTGACCAGATGATAAGGATTCATCAGTCACTCTTGTTCAGAACATAAAAAAATCATAAGGACGGAAGGGGACCTCAGAGGTCTTCTAGTCCAACCCCCTGCTCAAGGCAGGAGACCTTATTCCGTACCATCCTTAACAGATTAACAGGGTTGGAAGGGACGTTATAGGTCATCTAGTCCAACCCCGTAACAAATGGTTGTCCAGTCTATTATCGAAAACCTCTATAATCAAAACCCCACAACTTCTGGTGGCGAGTGGATCCACTGGTTAATTGTTCCCACTGTCACAAAATTTCTCCTTAATTCCAGGTTGCTTCTCTCCTTGATTAGTTTCCACCCGTTGCTTCTTGTCCTGCCCTCAGGTGCTTTGGAGAATAGCTTGACTCCCTCTTCTTTGGGGCGGCCTCTCAAATACTGGAAGATTGTTATCATAGTCCTTAAGAACAGAGTTAGAAGGAACCTTGGAGAATCTAGAATCAATCTAGACCCACCCCCAGAGCATTTCACCCCTGCTTTTATCTCATTGTAAGCAGAAGTGGGCTTCACATACTGTAGCAACCAGTTCACCCAGGACCGGAAATGTGAGTGTGTGTGCTTTGCTCGCACACACATCATCTGCACATGCGTGCGGCATCACAAAACACGGCAATTCGCTAGCTTGTGCCATCCGTGTATGCGTGCAGCGTCAAACAACACGGTAATTCGCTCTCGTGCACCGTCCACACATGCAGTGGTGAAATGTAAAATTTATTACCACCGGTTCTGTCGGCGTGGCTTGGGGGGGGTTAATGTGACTGGGTGGGCGTGGCCAACTTTTTTTTAAAAAAAAACTTTCAAAAGCATTTTTTTTCTACAACCCCAAGAAGTTGCAGAAAAAAATGCTTTTAGAAGCCTCTGACGATCAGGCAACTCAGCTGGGATCGTCAGAGGCTTTTAAAAGCATTTTTTTTCGGCTGAAGAGGTTGTAGAAAAAGTTTATTTATTTATTGGTTCAATTTATATGCCGCTCTTTTCCAGAGACTCAGGGCGGCTTAAAATGCGTTAAGCAATAGCCTTCATACTTTTGCATATACTGCTTTTAAAAATGTTTTTAAAAATAAAAAAATGCCTCTGATGATCGCGCGGCTCAGCTGGGCATGGGGGGGGCGCAGGGATTTTTGCTACTGGTTCTCCGAATCACCTGCCGCCATTGCTACCGGATTGGGCGATCCGGTCCGAACCGGGAGCATTTCACCCCTGATACTGTGTCAAAAAACACATGGGATTGCACCCCAGAAGATTGCCAGAACCGGCTGAATCCCCCCTCTGATTGTAAGCCACCCAGAGTCGCTCTGGATAGTGAAACGGGTGGCGGATAAAATTCATACATCAAGAAAATATTTATGCCTTTATTAATACTGTCCAATTGCAGCCCAGGTGTCCAGGAGACAATCTGTCTCTGGTCCAGATAAACGTCTGGAGTCCAGAGAGATCCATGACAAGGCAGGCTTGATCGTTAACGCAATCATGTTGTGCACCGATGATCTTGTGACCGTTTCGTTGCACAACTCCAGCTGAACCTGGTTTGTTGGTGTCCAGGAGAGTCCACCAACGGTTGACTGTCCATGACATGATAGACCTCAACAGCTGCCTTCACACTACGCCGTTAATCATGTCGAGCTAAAGATCTGACAGTTGAGTTTGCAGGACACGCCGACCCCCTGAGAAAGTATCTTCAGATAGATTGGGTAGTTTATGGCTGCAGGGATTTATTTTATGTCACAGGTAGTCCTCGACTTACGACCACAATTGATGCTGCGGAATGAGACAGTTGAGTGAACTTTGCCCCGTTCGATGACCGTTCTTGCCACCGTCGTTAAGGGAATAAACTGCAATTGTTAAATTAGGGACATGGTTGTTAAGTGAATCTGGCTTCCCCGTGGACTTCACTTGTCTGAAGGTCGCAAAAGGAGGATCACGTGATTTCCCCCCCCCAGGGACATTGCAACCGTCATAAATATGAGTCGGTTGCCAAGCTCCTCAATTTTGACCATGGAGACCTGCGATGGTCGTAAGTTTGAGAACGATCAGAAGTCACTTTTTCCAGCGCGGTTGTAAGTTTGAATGGTCACTAAATGAACAGTTGCAAAATGAGGACTACTTATATTTGTACACCAGCGAGGAGTCAGCGTGGCTCTGATAGTAGAAGACATTTTCAAAACTTGGAAATTCATAAAAGCAAGGTAAGGCAGAACATCGTAATATCAAAATAAACCACGATTCCTGGGCTATTAACCCAGATGATAAGAGAGTGGATTACCTTGTTATTAACATGATAAGAGGAGTAAATAGCCGTACAAGTTGTTATTCGTTTATTCAATTTACACCTTGGTGACGCTGGCCTCCCTCCATCAGCTGCTCACAACAAGACAAGCAGCTACATCAACACTCAACCGGCAGCCAAGATACAAGCTAAACAATGATTAAAATAACCATCTCACCGGCTTTAACTGACATTCTGCCTCCCTCCTCCTCCCCCCTCTGCGGGCAGGAACCCAACCCCATCTTGACAGCTTTGCAAAAGGGGGGCAGGATGAGGTTGGGGGGGGGTGAGAATGAAATTTCAAAGAACAACAGAAGGCGTGAACTTCCTGGTTCCTGCAAGATTATTTCATTTCATTTTATATTTTATATATTTTATATTATTTTATATTTTATATTATTTTATATTTTATATCATTTTATTATTTATTATTTATTGTTTATTTTAGTTTCTTAGTTTATGTTATATTTTTATTTTATTTTATTATTTTAGTTTATTATTGCATAGTATTTTATATTTTAATTTATATTTTATTTTATTGTATTTTGTTGTATTTTATAATTTATTTTATCTATTTCATTTTATTATTGTATTGTATTGTATTTTTTTATTTTTTTATTTCATTTTTTTAATTTTATTTTATTTTAGGTAGCTATAGAAATCAATCAATCAAACAAACAAAAAATATACGATTTATGAAAAGAATTTTTTTTAATATTTCAAAAAGCAAAACAAACCCAGAAAAATATTTTTTTTTTTTAACCTTACATAGCACTTTGTAAAAAAACTCACTTCCACTTTCTCTTTACTCCTTTCTCCAAAATGCGCTTGGCTACAATCAGCCTTGAGTAGCTTTGTGTAGCAAAAGAACTCTAACCCACTGGATTAATTTACAATTCAATGCATTGTGTAAACACACCAAAGAGGTTAACTGAAGTCAAGCGTCCTGCGCAAACGCAGTCAGAGGTTTTACAAGGGGCGGGCGGGATTTTCCGTGATGGCCTCCCTCCAACTGAGTCAAAGAAAACTGGAAGGTCTGCCCTCCACAATTCGAAGGTGGCCTTTCCACAGTGGGAAGGACTTGGTGGCATGGAAGCACCATTAGGTGGCCTGCTTCCTCTCAGTGCCTTAAATAAGCCCCAGTAGCTTTAAGCAGAGGGGGCCACCAAATACAAGAGGCTGGCTCTCTCTCTCTATATATATATATATTTATTTATTTATTTTTTATTTGATTTATATGCCGCCCTTCTCCGGAGACTCAGGGCAGCTTACAGTGCGTTAAGCAATAGCCTTCATCCTTTTGTATATTTATACAAAGTCAGCTTATTGCCCCCACAAACTGGGTCCTCATTTCACTTACCTTAGAAAGGATGGAAGGCTGAGTCGACCTTGAGCCTGGTGAGATTCGAACTTACAGTAATTGCAGGCAGCTGCAATTAATAACAGGGTGCTTAGACCACTGTACTATCAAGGCTCTTTGGGGGTGACGCAGATGCAGTATCCCCCAGCAGCCCCCCCAGCAGACAATTCAGGATTTCTAAAAGAGAGAGAGAGAGAGGGATGGTGGATGGATACATAGATAACAGAGAGATGATAGACAAACAGATATATAGAAAGATAATTATCTATTTTATCTATTCATCTAGATAGATGATAGATGGATGGGTGGATGGATGGATGATAGATAATAGAGATAGAGGGGGAGGGAGGAAGAAAGGAAGATGATAAATAGATAATCTATATATAATAGATGATAGATAGATAGATAGATAGATAGATAGATAGATAGATAGATAGATAGATAGATAGATACAGTGGTGGGATTCAGCCAGTTTGCACCACTTCGGGAGAACCGGTTGTTAACTTTCTGAGCAGTTTGGCAAACTGGTTGTTGGAAAGGACAGAGAACCGGTTGTTAAATTACTTGAATCCCACCACTGGATAGATAGAAAGTAGGTAGGTAGGTAGATGAGCTAGAGAGAGGGAGAAAGGGAGGGAGGGGAAAAGAGGGAAAGAGGGAGAGAGAGAAAGAGAGAGGGAGGGGAGAGGGAGAGAGAGAGAGAAAGAGGAAAGAGAAAAAAGAAAGAGAGAAGGAGGAAGAGAGAGAGAGAAACAAGAGAGAAAGTGAGAGAGGAGAGAGGAAAGGAAAGAGAGAAAGAGAGGAAAGAAAGAAAGAAGGAAGGAGAGGGAGAGAAAGAGGGAGGGAGGGAAAAGAGGGAAGAAGTGAGAGAAAGAGGGGGGAAAGGGAGAGAGAGAAAGAGAGAGAGAGGAAAGAGAAAGGGAGGGATAGCGAGAAAAAGAGGAAAGAGAGAGAGAAAAAAGAGAGGAGAGAGAGAAAGAAGGAAGAGAGAAAGAAAGAGGGAAGGAGGGAGAGAGAGGGGGGGGGGGAGGGAGAGAGAGAAAGAGAGAAGAGAGAGGAAAGAGAAACAAGAGAGAGAGAAAGTGAGAGAGAAGAGGGAGAGAGGAAAAGGAGAGAGAGAAAGAGGGAAGAGAGATAGAAAGAGGGAAGGAGGGAGAGAGAGGGGGAGGGGAGAGGGAGAGAGAGAAAGAAGAGAGAGAGGAAAGAGAGAAAGAAGAGAGAGAGAAAGTGAGAGAGAAGAGGGAGAGAGGAAAGGGAGAGAGAGAGAAAGAGAGAAAGAAAGAGGGAAGGAGGGAGAGAGAGGGGGAAGGGAGAAGGAGAGAGAGAAAGAGAGAAGAGAGAGAGGAGAAAGAAGAGAGAGAGAAAGTGAGAGAGAAGAGGGAGAGAGGAAAGGGAGAGAGAGAGAAAGAGGGAAGAGAGAAAGAAAGAGGAAAGGAGGGAGAGAGAGAGAGAGGGAGAGGGAGAGAGAGAGAAAGAGAGAGAGGAGAGAGAGAAACAAGAGAGAGAAAGTGAGAGAGAAGAGGGAGAGAGGAAAGGGAAAGAGAGAGAGGAAAGAAAGAAAGAGGGGAGGAGGGAGGGAGAGGAGGAGGGAGGGAGAAAGAGGAAAGGAGGGAGAGAAAGAGAGGGAGGGGGATAGCGAGAAAAAGAGAGAGGAAAGAGAGAGAGAAAAAAGAGAGGAGAGAGAGAGAGATCTAGTCTAGAGAAAAGAAGGACTAAGGGAGACACGATAGCAGTCTTCCAATATTTGAGGGGCTGCCCCAAAGAAGAGGGTTGGGTGTGTGTGTGTCAACTTATTACCCAACCCCATGAAAAGCGAGAATCAGCGGCTGGAAACCAAGGAAGGAGCGACCCTCACCGAGCCCTAAGGAGAAATCCCCCGGCCGTCAGAAGAAGGGATTCACCCGCGGAACGACCCACCCCGGGAGGAGGCTTGGACAAGAGCTTGGCCCACTCCTCCTCGGGTCCCTCCCGCCGAGCCCCTCCTGGGCTTGGGCTCCTCGCAGCCCTCGGCTTCGGCCGCCCCGCACGCAGAAGGGAAGCGAGAGCGAGCGAGAGCGAGAGTGAGAGTGAAAGCGAAAACGAAAGTGAAAGTGCCGCCCGCCTTTCGCTTTCCCCGCGGACGGTGCTGCTGCTTCGCCCGACTTCTCCGCAGCGGCGGGGGCCTTTCGGCTCGGCCGGCAATCAAGCCCTCGATCCGGGGGTCCCCCGAGGAAGAGGGAGGCCACATGGCCGAGGCGCCGCAGCCCATGCGGCTGAAGGAGTGGCTGCTGGCCCAGGTGGAGAGCGGTCGCTATCCGGGACTGCGCTGGGTGGACGGGCGGAAGACGCTCTTCCGCATCCCTTGGAAACACGCCGCTAAGCAGGACTACCGCGAGCGGGAGGACGCGGCGCTCTTCAAGGTACGACGGGGTCGGAGGGGGGGGTGGGTCGGGGACCCCCGCCTGCGTCAACACCCTCCGCCCCTCCCCGCTCCGGGTATCCAAGAGGCGCCCTTCCCCGGCTGGCTGGGGAATAGAGAGCAGTTGCAGTGGGTGGGGTGGGGTATTTTTTATTTTATTTTTTTTATTTGCTTTGATTTATATGCCGCCCTTCTCCAGAGACTCAGGGCGGCTTACAATGTGCTAAGCAATAGCCTTCATCCTTTTGCATATTTATACAAAGTCAGCTTATTGCCCCCACAAACTGGGTCCTCATTTTACCTACCTTAGAAAGGATGGAAGGCTGAGTCGACCTTGAGCCTGGTGAGATTCGAACTTGCAGTAATTGCAAGCAGCAGATGTTAATCTGTTAATAACAGTGCTTTAGTCCACTGTACTACAGGCTCTTCCTTTTTAAGCAATAGCTTTCATACTTTTGTATATTTATACAAAGTCAGCTTATTGCCCCCACAATCCGGGTCCTCATTTTACTTACCTTAGAAAGAATGGAAGGCTGAGTCAACCTTGAGCCTTGGAGAGATTCGAACTTGCAGTAATTGCAGGCAGCAGATGTAAGTGGGTGTTAATAACAGTGCTTTAGTCTGCTGAGCCACCAGGCATCAGGGTATCTTGGCGGGGGGGTGGGTCTCTGCTTGGGCTTTCTGACAGCCCCCTCCCCCCTCTTTCCTCCCTCCCCCCTCCCCAGGCCTGGGCAGTCTACAAGGGCAAGTACCGGGAAGGGCTGGATCAAGCCGACCCCTCCGTCTGGAAGACGCGTCTCCGCTGCGCCCTCAACAAAAGCCCCGATTTTAAAGAGGTGCCTGAGAAAAGTCTCTTGGAGGCCTCCGAGCCTTACAAAGTCTACCAGGTGGTCTCTCCAGAGGCGGCCCAAGAAGACACAGGTAGGACAAAAAAAAAAAAAAAACCAGGGGAGGGGGCTTGGGAAGAGAGTTCGGTTTCCCTCCCCCCCCAGCTGGAGACAGGAGCATGGGCCCAGGACCTCTGGGGGGGGGAGGGCTCCAAGGGTCTCCCTCTCGGGGGTCCCCCTGAAATTGGCCGGGTCAATCCTGCATGCCAGTCTATCTCCTATTTGCAGTTGCCTCCCCCACCCAAAATAAAGGCTGAATCTGAAAATAAAAGGGGAGTTTTGCTTGCTTTTGGGGTGATGGGGGGTGCCCTCCAGGAGATTGAGGCCTGGGACCAAAAGGTACTTCAATAGAATAGACTAGAATTCTTTATTGGCCAAGTGTGATTGGACACACAAGGAATTTGTCTTTGGTGCATACGCTCTCAGGGTACATAAAAAGAAAAGATACGTTCATCAAGAATCCTAAGGTACAACACTTAATGAGAGTTGTAGGGAACAAATAAGCAATCAAATCATATTAGGAAACAGTCAATATAAATCGTAAGGATACCAGCAAACAAGGTTACAGTCATAAGTGGGAGGAGATGGGTGATAGGAACAACGAGAAGAGTAATAGTAATGCAGACTTAGTGAATAGATTGACAGTGTTGAGCAGGGTGGATTTAAATCATGATTTAAATCACTAGTAGAAAGGCTTGATTTAAATCAACTCGATTTAAATCATAATTTTTAAAGAGCAGCTGTCATCCCTGCTACTCCTTTGACCCACTGTTGACTCACCAATAGTCCCAGTGTTGCAGAATATACAGCCTCCTGCTACATAACTAAGCTCCATTTCATGCTGAATAAACTAAATTATTTATGCAACAGAAAACTATCTTACGATAGATTTTTACCCCAGAAGTTTTTTATTAAAATAAATTCGATAAAAATAAAAAAAATCCGATTTAAATAAAAAAAATCTGATTTTTTTGATTTTTTTTAAAAAAAATCATTGATTTTTATCCACCCTAGTGTTGAGGGAATTATTTGCTTAGCAGAGTGAAGGCGTTCGGGAAAAAACTGTCTTGTGTGTCTAGTTGTTCTGGTGTGCAGTGCTCTATAGCGTCGTTTTGAGGGTAGGCGTTGAAACAGTTTATGTCCAGGATGTGAGGGGTCTGTAGATATTTTCCCAGCCCTCTTTTTGACTCGTGCAGGATACAGGTCCTCCATGGAAGGCAGGTTGGTAGCCATGGTTTTTTCTGCAATTCTAATGGTGACATCTGATGGGAATAAAATTGAATTAATTAGTTGTGAATTGCTCCCTGTACATCCATCCATCCATTGTCTGTCTGTCTGTCTGTCTGTCTGTCTATCAATCAATCATGTATGTAATCTCTCTAGGTGCCCCATCACTGGAGGTTTTAAAAAACAAAACAAAACTGGGCAGCCATTTGTTTCATTTGATATAAGATCTCTTGCTTTATTTATTTATTTATTTTTATTTATTTTTATTTTTATACCGCCCTTCTCAAACAGGGCACAGCTTGAGCTGGGGGCTGGACTAGAAGACCTCCAAGGTCCCTTCCAGCCCTGTGAGCCTATGTTTTATCTGCCTGTCTGCCTGTCTCTCTCCCTCTCTATATTTTTATCTAACTTGTCTATCTAATAGCCTACCTATTTTATCCCTCTGTCACCTGTATTATCCGTCTGTCTATCTGCCTACCTACTGACCTACCAAATTTTAAAACCGTTCAGCTCTCTTATAGAGGGTAATGTGCATATAAAACAGTTAAGCATAAAAACAGTATATAAGATTTAGAATTCCAAAAGGCAAGAATGAAGAGCAACCAGGATGATGAGGGGACTGGAGGCTCAAACATAGGATGAACGGTGGCAGGAAATGGGCACGGCTGGTCTATGGAAGAGAAGGACCAGGGGAGACAGGAGAGCATCTTCCAATATTTGAGGGGCTGCCCCAGAGAGGAGGAAGGGGGTCAAGCTATTCTCCAAAGCACCCGAAGGCCAGACAAGAAATAATGGACGGAAACTGACCAAGGAGAGATTCAACCTGGAAATAAGGAGAAGGGAGGACAATTGATCAAAAGAACAGCTTCCCTCCAGAAGTTGTGGGTGCTTCAATACTGGAGGTTTTTAAGAAGACACTGGACAGCCATTTATCTGGAATGGTGTAGGGCCGTAATGGCGAACCTATGGCATGTGTGCCATATCTGTGGGCACACGAGCATTGCCCTAGCTCAGCTCCAGCTTGCATGCGCGTGCTGGCCATCTGATTTTTGGGCCTTCCGGGCCCACCGGAAGTCGGGAAACGGGCTGTTTCCGGCCTCTGGGCTGTTTCCGGCCTCCGGGGAATGGGGAAGGCCATTTCGCCCTCCCCAGGCTCCAAGAAAGCCTCTGGAGCCTGGGGAGAGTGAAAAACGGGCCTTCCGGGCATCGGGAAACAGACCATTTTTGGCCTCCGGAGGTGGTATGGAAGGCTGTTTTCTCCTTCCCCAGACACGAAGAAAACCTTTAGAGCGTGGGGCGCGGGGGGGGGGGGGTGTGGCCCGCACATGCGGGGAGGGCGCGGGGGGGCATTGAATTATGGGTATGGGCACGCACGCGCACAACCCCCCCCTCCCCTCGCTTTTGGCACACGACGGCGAAAAGGTTAGCCATCCCCGGTGTAGAGTTTCCTGCCTGAGCAGGAGGTTGGACTAGAAGACCTCCAAGGTCCCTTCCAAATCTGTGGTTCTGTTCAGTTCTGAATTTAAAAGCAGGCGGAGGGGTTTCAGGGCACTCACCACTGCCCCACGCCAGTGTGCTCCCTTCTGCACCCCAAGCAAGGTTGCAGGGCCACGTTTTCACACCTCCCTTTCCATAAATTCAAAATCGAAGGTGAATTTGCATTTCATCCCCTTGATGGTGCCAATGGGGGCACTTTTGTGAAGACTCTACTTGAGGTACAGGGGAGAGGAGGGGGCCTCTGGGACCTTCCAGGTTTACAGATGAATTGGCATCTGACTACACTTGTGTCAACTTCTGCCTTTTCCCTGGCCTGCTACAAAGAGCCCAGCCCACCCCTACCCCTTGGGGCACACAACCCTTTAGCTGCCTTCGACAAAATATTAAAGACCCAGATAATAATGGAATAGGAATAGGACAGAACAGGACTGGAAGGAACCTTGGAGGTCTTCTAATCCAGCCCCTTACTCAGGCAGGAAACTCTATACCCGTGATGGCAAACCTATGGCACGCGTGGCACAGGTGGCACACGGAGCCATATCTGTGAGCACGTGAGCATTGCCGTAGCTCAGCTCCAGCACGCATGTGTGCACCGACCAGCTGATTTTCGGGCCTTCCGGGCCCACCAGAAGTCGGGAAACAGGCCGTTTCCAGCCTCCGGGGGGGGGATGGGGAAGGCCATTTTTGCCCTCCCCAGGCTCCTAGAAAGCCTCTGGAGCCTGAGGAGGGCGAAAAACGGGCCTACAGGGACCACCAGTAACCTTTTTGCCGTCGTGTGCCAAAAGCAAGGGAGTGCAGTGGGATCGCGCACGTATTTGGGGGGGGGCCCGCCATGCATGCATGGGGGGCCGGGGGGGGGCATTGAATTTGGGGTGTCGCCACCCGGCGGCCCGCCCCCCCCCCACGCTCCCCCCATTTTTGGCACACAACGGTAAAAAGGTTAGCCATCACTGCCCTATACCATTTCATACAATTTCACACAAATGGTTATCCGATCCCTTCTTTAAAACTTATAGTGTTGGAACATTTACAACTTCTGGAGGCAAGTTGTTCCACTGATTGTTATCACTGTCAGGAAATTCCTCCTTAGTTCCAGGTTGCTTCTCTCCTTGATTACCGTATTTTTCGGACTATAAGACGCTCCGGATCATAAGACGCACTTAGCTTTTGGGGAGGAAAACAAGGGGGAAAAAAATCTGCCTCTGCCTCCCAGCAATTTGCCTCCTTGCAGCAAACAGCAAACAGCCTAGTCAGCTTCAGCACAGCCTGATTTAGCACGAGCAGCTGATTGGCGGTTGGATTGGCCTCCTGGAATACTGCCGATCAGCTGTTCCAAGGCTGAGGGGATTGCCGCCACCCATTGCCGCCTATACGCACCCCATTTTTGACCTCTGCGAGCCCCATTTTCAACCTCCGCATGTCCCGTTTTTGGCCTGTTCCAGGCAGTGGGATCACCGCCAATCACCTCTGCCGCCATTTCGCGGCGATAAGCAGCGCCGGCAATCCTCACTGCCTGGAACGAGCTGAAAATGGGGCACGCGGAGGCTGAAAATGGGGTGCGCGGAGGCAGCGCCAATGGGCAGCAGCGATCCCTGCAGCCTGGAACGGGAATAGTTCCTGGCGGTATTCCAGGAGGCCGATCTAACCGCCAATCAGCTGCTTGTGCTAAATCAGGCTGTGCTGAAGCTGACCAGGCTGTTTGCTGTTTGCTGCAAGGAGGCAAATTGTTGGGAGGCAGACGCTGAAGGGTGGGGGCCGGTGGGTGGGTGGGGCTTCGGCAACATTCGCTTTATAAAACTCACAGACATTTTCACCCACTTTTGGGGGATGGGATGAGAAATTGCCTCTTATATGCCGAAAAATACGGGTTTCCATCTGATGCTCCTTGTCCTGCCCTCAGGTGCTTTGGAGAATAGCTTGACTCCCTCTTCTTTGTGGCAACCCCTGAGATATCGGGACACTACTATCATGTCGCCTGGACTACTGTAATGCTCTCTATATGGGGCTCCCCTTGAAGAGCACCCGGAGGCTCCAATTGGTCCAGAATGCAGCCGCGCGGGTGATTATGGGAGCGTCATGGCGCTCCCATGTGACACCTCTTCTGCGCGAGCTGCACTGGCTCCTGGTGGTCCTCCGGGTGCGATTCAAGGTGTTGCTGACCACCTTTAAAGCGCTCCATGGCTTAGGACTTGGATACCTACGAGACCGCCTTCTGCCACCGAGAGCCTCCCACCGGCCAGTACGCTCCCACAGAGAGGGGCTCCTCGGGGTGCCGTCGGTCAAACAATATCAACTGGTGGCCCCCAGGGGGAGAGCTTTCTCTGTGGGGGCACCTGCCCTCTGGAACGAGCTCCCCCCGGAGATACGGACGATTCCGGACTTACGTACCTTCCGCCGGGCCCTCAAGACTTTTTTATTTCAACAAGCCGGGCTGGCCTAACTTCTCCAATTGTTTAATTTTAATTTTAATTTTAAAATGGGGTATTTTAATTGTTGGGCCAAATTGTTTTAATATATTTTAAACTGTTTTTAAATGTCTGTATTCTATGTCTTTTTACCTTTGGCTGTTCACCGCCTTGAGTCCTTCGGGAGAAGGGCAGTATATAAATTTAAATATAAATAAATAAATAAAAAATGTCTGCCCTGCTCCTTCCTTTCATTAAACTAGACATACCCGGTTCCTGCAACTGTTCTTCATATGTTTTAGCCTCCAGCCCCCCCAATCATCTGTGTTTGCTCTTCTCTGCACTCTTTCCAGAGTCTCCACATCTTTTTTTACATCATGGCGACTAGAGGCGAACTGGTAGCGGAAATTTTAACTGGTTCGCCGAACTGGCAGATACCACCTCTGGCTGGCCCCGCCCACTCACCCGCCCTGCCTGCCCGCCATAAACAAAATATTAAACCTAGTCTATTCCAAGTTGGTGTTAGCTTAGTCTGGCGGGTGGTGGGGTTGTGCGAATCTACCTTTTGTCTCTTTGCTATCGTTGTTTCCAGAGAAGGAAAGTGGAATGGATTCTCCTCTGCAGTCAAAACGTCCCTTGGCACCAGCACCTGGAGTGGATGCAGCCCATGGCTTCTCAGGCAAGGTAAGCACCTGAGTGGGATCTCTTCAGATCCTGTAAACATCATCCGAACAGATTCCTGCTCAAACGAGATCTCCGCTCACCTGCACCAAGCAGCTGGGGATTATGGTAGATAATGGGGAGGAATATTTGCCTGTTTCTGCCTTAACTTTGTTTGGCGAAGAAGCATCGATTGGTGTTAGGTCTGTCTGTCTGTCTGTATGCATGTATGTTTCTCAGACTTGGCATCTCGAAGGTGTGTGGAATTCCCAGAATTCCCCAGCCAGCATGTAGGAAAAGGTGATCGCTGGGGTGACATTTTGACTGTGGAATGAATGAATAAATTTGCAGTCCACTGTTTTAAATGTATCACGATGTAGATTTCGAAGAATATTCTGCTTGAAAAGCCAGCCTGTATCTTTCCTCCCTCTCTCCCTCCCTCCCTTCTTCCTTCCTTCCTCTTCTTCCTTTCTCCATTTCTTCCTCCCTCCTTCCTTCCCTCCCTCCCTCCTTTTTTTCTTTTCCTTCCTGTCTTTTCTCCCTCCTTCCCCCTTCTTCCTCTTTTTCCTCCCTTCCTCCCTTTCCTCCCTCCCTTCCTTCCTTCTACTCTCCGTCCTCCCTCCCTTCCTTCCTCCTTCCCTCCCTCCCTCCTTTCCTTTTCCTTCCTGCCTTTTTCTCCCTCCCGCCCCCCTTCTTCCTCTTTTTCCTCCCTTCCTCCTCCCTCCCTTCCTTCTACTCTCTGTCCTCCCTCCCTTCCTTCCCTCCTTCCCTCCCTCCCTCTTTTTTTCCTTTTCCTTCCTGTCTTTTTCTCCCTCCCTCCCCCTTCTTCCTCTTTTTCCTCCCTTCCTCCCTCCCTCCCTTCCTTCTACTCTCCGTCCTCCCTCCCTTCCTTCCCTTCCTTCCCTCCCTCCTTTCCTTTTCCTTCCTGCCTTTTTCTCCCTCCCTCCCCCCTTCTTCCTCTTTTCCTCCCTTCCTCCCTCCCTCCCTTCCTTCTACTCTCCGTCCTCTCTCCCTTCCCTCTCTCCCTCCCTCCCTCCCTCCCTCCTTCTTTCCTTTTCCTTCCTGTCTTTTTCTCCCTCCCTCCCCCCTTTTTTCCTCCCTGCTTTTCTTTGTCTCTCTCTCTGTCTTCCCCTCCCTCCGTCCCCCTCCCCACCATTTCAATTGCTGCCCATCCCAACCAGTGTCTCTGGGTGGTGAACTTACCTTTATTTTCTTTAATTTAATTAATGATTACCTAAATTGAATCAAAATAAACACAATTTTCCCCGTGAGTACCAAAATTAAAATGCTCATCAGTCTTCGTTGCATGGCTTTAAGAGAAGGGTCTCCAACCTTGGCAACTTTAAGACTTGTGGACTTTTAACTCCCAGAGTTCCTCAGCCAGCTTTGCAGCCGCTATTTTGCAAAGCGGGGGGTGGGTGGGTGGGATGGGACTTTTTGTATCCTAACAACCGAGCTTTCCTCTGAGATTATTTCTGCCTCGAAAGGGAAGTTTCTGCTCTGGATTTTTCTTTTAAAATTCAGCTTCCCTAAAGATGAAAATAGCAGCTTCAAATCTGGAACTACTACCGGCACAAGTAACCAGAGCTGCACCGTGCTTCTCTATTGCTGCTTGCATGTTTTCAAGAATCTTCCCAGACTGTCTCCCTTTTCAAGGGAACAGCCAGAAAAAGCCTTTATCAGATCTGCCACCTCGCTCCCACTTCCGCCTTGCTTCAATGCCAGCCTGCCGTAGCCTTGGGGGGGGGGGAGGGGGGAGGGAAGGGAAGCTGTTTGGGTAAAGGGGAACTACAAACTGCTTTGTGCCGGCTGGAGACAATACCTCAAGGACACCCAGCCAGAGAAAAGAATGCAACTGCGTTCCAAATGCAGCCATTCTGAAAACAAGTGGTTTGAATAAGGAAAGGAGAGGAGGGGAGGGGAGAGGAGAGGAGAGGAGAGGAGAGGAGAGGAGGGGAGAGGAGAGGAGAGGAGAGGAGAGGAGAGGAGAGGAGAAGAGAGGAGAAGAGAAGAGAAGAGAAGAGAAGAGAAGAGAAGTGTAGAGAAGAGCAGAGAAGAGAAGAGAAGAGAAGAGAGGAGTAGAGAGGAGAAGAGAAGAGAAGAGTAGAGTAGAGAAGAGCAGAGAAGAGAAGAGAAGTGTAGAGAAGAGCAGAGAAGAGAAGAGAAGAGTAGAGAGGAGAAGAGAAGAGAAGAGAAGTGTAGAGAAGAGCAGAGAAGAGAAGAGAAGAGTAGAGAGGAGAAGAGAAGAGAAGTGTAGAGAAGAGCAGAGCAGAGAAGAGCAGAGAAGAGAAGAGAAGTGTAGAGAAGAGCAGAGAAGAGAAGAGAAGAGTAGAGAAGAGAAGAGTAGAGTAGAGAAGAGCAGAGCAGAGAAGAGAAGAGAAGTGTAGAGAAGAGCAGAGAAGAGAAGAGAAGAGTAGAGAGGAGAAGAGAAGAGAAGTGTAGAGAAGAGCAGAGCAGAGAAGAGCAGAGAAGAGAAGAGAAGTGTAGAGAAGAGCAGAGAAGAGAAGAGAAGAGTAGAGAAGAGAAGAGTAGAGTAGAGAAGAGCAGAGCAGAGAAGAGAAGAGAAGTGTAGAGAAGAGCAGAGAAGAGAAGAGAAGAGTAGAGAGGAGAAGAGAAGAGAAGTGTAGAGAAGAGCAGAGCAGAGAAGAGCAGAGAAGAGAAGAGAAGTGTAGAGAAGAGCAGAGAAGAGAAGAGAAGAGTAGAGAAGAGAAGAGTAGAGTAGAGAAGAGCAGAGCAGAGAAGAGAAGAGAAGTGTAGAGAAGAGCAGAGAAGAGAAGAGAAGAGTAGAGAGGAGAAGAGAAGAGAAGTGTAGAGAAGAGCAGAGCAGAGAAGAGCAGAGAAGAGAAGAGAAGTGTAGAGAAGAGCAGAGAAGAGAAGAGAAGAGTAGAGAAGAGAAGAGTAGAGTAGAGAAGAGCAGAGCAGAGAAGAGAAGAGAAGTGTAGAGAAGAGCAGAGAAGAGAAGAGAAGAGTAGAGAGGAGAAGAGAAGAGAAGTGTAGAGAAGAGCAGAGCAGAGAAGAGCAGAGAAGAGAAGAGAAGTGTAGAGAAGAGCAGAGAAGAGAAGAGAAGAGTAGAGAAGAGAAGAGTAGAGTAGAGAAGAGCAGAGCAGAGAAGAGAAGAGAAGTGTAGAGAAGAGCAGAGAAGAGAAGAGAAGAGTAGAGAGGAGAAGAGAAGAGAAGTGTAGAGAAGAGCAGAGCAGAGAAGAGTAGAGAAGAGTAGAGAGGAGAAGAGAAGAGAAGAGAAGTGTAGAGAAGAGAAGAGAAGAGAAGAGAGGAGTAGAGAGGAGAAGAGAAGAGAAGAGTAGAGAAGAGTAGAGCAGAGCAGAGAAGAGAAGAGAAGAGAAGAGAGGAGTAGAGAGGAGAAGAGAAGAGAAGAGTAGAGAGGAGAAGAGTAGAGAGGAGAAGAGTAGAGAGGAGAAGAGTAGAGAAGAGAAGAGAAGAGAAGAGTAGAGTAGAGAGGAGAAGAGAAGAGAAGAGAGGAGAAGAGTAGAGAGGAGAAGAGAAGAGTAGAGAGGAGAAGAGAGGAGAAGAGAAGAGAAGAGTAGAGAGGAGAAGAGAGGAGAGGAGAGGAGAAGAGAAGAGAGGAGAAGAGAAGAGAGGAGAAGAGAAGAGTAGAGAGGAGAAGAGAGAAGAGGAGAAGAGAAGAGAAGAGTAGAGAGGAGAAGAGAAGAGAAGAGTAGAGAGGAGAAGAGAGGAGAAGAGAAGAGAAGAGAAGAGAAGAGAGATAATAGAAGAGATAACAGAGAATGGAATGGAATGGATTATCTGCTGTCAAATCGGCGACAGCTCCTGGTATAAATTTCCTCCATGCTGGGATTTTTTCTATGGCGCATGAAAAAGTTTTGGGAAAAGTGGAATATGGTTTGCAACTGCGTGCAGAGATTCCAGGGGGGACCGGGTGGTCTTATTTGTCTGACGCATGGCGTGGCTTCTTGGGCCACGGAACGATTCCAAAATAGTGAAAAGACTTAACCGATCGAGAAAGGAAGACCTGGCAATGGGGCAACAGCTGAAGGCAAAATGCAACTTTCTGTAACGAGGAGTTTTCCTAAGGTCTCTGCACTGAAGGTGGGGTAAAGGAATAGAATAGAATAGAATAGAATAGAATAGAATAGAATAGAACAGAACAGAACAGAACAGAACAGAACAGAACAGAACAGAACAGAATAGAATAGAATAGAATAACAGAGTTGGAAGGGACCTTGGAGGTCTTCTAGTCCAACCCCCTGCTCAGACAAGAATCTCTATACTATTTCAGACAAATGGCTGCCCAATCTCTTCTTAAAAACCTCCAGTGATGGAGCAACCACAATTTCTGGTGGCAAGCTGTTCCACTGGTTAATTGTCCTCACTGTCAGGAAGTTTCTCCTTAGTTCTAAGTTGCTTCTCTCCTTGGTTACTCTCCATCCGTTGCTTCTTGTCCTGCCTTCAGGGGCTTTGGGGAATAGCTCTTCTTTATGGCAGCCACTGAGATATTGGAAGACTGCTATCCTGTCTTGACCCATTTTATTAGTTTTGACCCATTTTACTTTTCTTTTCCCCCACGGTTGTTAAGCAAATCATTGCAGCTGTAAAGTTAATAACCCGGTTCTTAAGTGAATCTGCCTTCCTCGTTGACTTGGCTCATCAGAAGGTCGCAAAAGGGGGTCAGGTGACCTGGGGACATTGCAACTGTCATAAATGTGAATCAGTTGCCAAGTGTCCAAATTTTGGTCACCTGATCATGAAGATATTGCAATGGTCATAAGTGTGAAAAATGCTCATGAGTCACTTTTTTCAGTGACGCTGTGCCTTTGAACAGCAACTAAATGAACTATTCTTAAATTGAGGACTGCCCATACAATAAGGCAAAGTCAGGTCTGAGTTTTCCATGCCAGTTCCCTAGTAAAATCCCCCCCCCCGTTCCCCACAGTCAACAAGGAAGGCAGATTCACTTAACAACCGGGTTATTAACTTTACAGCTGCAATGATTTGCTTAACAACCGTGGGGGAAAAGAAAAGTAAAATGGGTCAAAACTCACTGAACAAAGGTTTCGCTTAGTGAAGGTCACCTCGATCCCCACAATGACTGCAAAAACTGATGGAGTTAGCAGAGATGGTTAAATTGACTGCTTTGATCAGCGGGAAAAAAAATACAAATATTTTTATTTCTACTTGGAAACCTCTTCTGGACTTCATGCTTGAGGGAGGAAAAAAAAGAGAAACTTTGATTTTGGGGTTTACCGATGAGATAGATCTGTTGTTATAGAAATGGCTACTTAATACGATTATGTAAATGTAAAAAGTTGAAGTTTGAGGTTAATGCCTTAAAGGGAGTTGGAAGTCAAGGCCTTTTTTTTTCTTTTTCCCTTTTTCTTTCCCCTCACTTTTCCCTTTTCCCTTTCCTATTTTCCTTACTATTTACTTTTATATTTTCTTCGTACACTACATTATAAACTAATTTAAAAAACTATTTTAAAAAATGTTGCGCTTAGCAACATGAATGTTGGGCTCAATTATGGTCGCACGTCAAGGACTGCTTGTGCTCGACTTGACTTTAGTAAAACTATACCCCACACTAACAATGGAGTCATGGATCGTTCTTGCCTAGGGTTGAAGTTGAAGGAGGATTGACAGGCTTCAGGAATTCCGGGAGGAGGGGGTACGAGGCAGAGGAATGTCTCCATTGCTTTCAACACAATAAGGACTCCAAGCTTTTAACACCCTCTTGCTCGAGGTTTACAGATTAACAGACTTGGAAGGGACCTTGTAGGTCATCTAGTCCAACCTCCGCCAAGCAGGAGACTCTACTCCATTTCTGACAGACAGCAGTCCAGTCTCTTCTTGAAAGCCTCCAGGGATGAAGCTCCCACAACTTCCGAAGGCAACTTCTCTTCCATCGGTTGATTGTTCTCTCACTGTCGGAAAATTTCTCCTTATTTCCAGGTTGAATCTCTCCTTGATCGGTTTCCATCCATTATTCCTTGTCTGGCCCTCAGGAAAATAGCTTGTTCCCCTCCACCACAAAATTCCAGAATGCGCATTGAGGTGCCTTCTTCCCAATTTCAACCACTTTTATTTCCTTTCTTTCTAGGCCAAGCCATCTTCGGAGCCTGATGGGAAAACGCAAAATGAGCCAGGGAGTGCTCTGCTCCCCCAGAAGCTGAAGAGTGGAGACCTCCAGGGTAAGGCGGAAGCGAGGGCTTCTCTGCATCTCTGACTGAAATATTTATGGAGACCCATTTTGAGGGCATGATTTATTATTCATATTTATTAGTCATATTTCTATGCCGCCCACTCTCCGAGGACTCTGGGCGGCTTACAACAATCGACAGTCTACTAAATAGCATATTGCCCCCCAACAATCTGGGTCCTCATTTTACCCACCTCGGAAGGATGGAAGGCTGAGTCAACCTTCAGCCCTGGTGAGATTTGATCCGCTGATCTGCTGAACTAGCAGTCAGCTGAAGTAGCTGCAGTACTGCACCCTAACCACTGCGCCACCTCAGCTCTATCACTATCATGATAAGGATAGTGCATTGCTTTGAGTTATTTGTACAAATAGCAATGGCACTTAGACTTATATACCGTTTCCAGTGCTTTTTTTTTAAAAAAAATAATTTTTACATATTTTTGAATATTTTACATTTTTAAAACCAAAAACATAATAGAAAAAGAGAAAAAAAAAAGAACTTACACATACACCAAACGTTAAAATACAAAACATAATAACAACATTATATAATATTTTACAACTTTCTGCATCGACAATTATCTTTACTTTTAAATTCAATCTTATCATTCTCTTATTCTTGTGTAAGCATATTGAACATTCTTATGAACTAAATTGTTACATATACTTACATCCTATTTAATTGATATAGTCAATATTTTATCCTTACCAGTATTCAATACTCTTAGATTCCAATTAATCAAATTTCAATTTACAGTCTTATTTTTTGTTTCGATTTCTATTTTCTAGCCGCGTATAGAATCTATTCCATACTTTATAGTAGTCCGAATCATCTGTTTCTTTAATCTCCATTGTCGTTTTATCCATTTCAGCACATTCGAGGATCTTTTTAATTACTATTTCTTCGGGTGGTATATTGATCTGTTTCCACATTTGCGCCAGAGCAATTCTGGCCGCCTCTGTTTCCAGTGCTTTTACAGCCCTCTCTAAGCGGTTTATAGAGTCAGCCTCTTGCCCCCCAACAATCTGGGTCCTCGTTTT
This sequence comes from Pantherophis guttatus, assembly GCF_029531705.1. Next base: position 320,459 of record NW_026844040.1, on the reverse strand, counting down.
ACCTACCTCGGAAGGATGAAAGGCTGAGTCAACCTGGAGCCGGTCAGGATCGAACTGCTGGCAGTGGGCAGAGTCAGCCTGCAATACTGCCTTTTAGCCAGTGCACCACCACAGCGAGGAAGGAAGGAAGCTAGCAATAGCAATAGTGATAGCAATAGCACTTAGACTTATATACCGCTTCACAGTGGTTTACAGCCCTTTCTAAGTTGTTTACAGAGTCAGCCTCTGGCCCCCAACAATCTAGGTCCTCGTTTTACCCACCTCGGAAAGACGGAAGTCTGAGTCAACCTCGAGCCAGTTAGGATCAAACTGCTGGCAGTTTGCAGCAGAATTCTCCTGTGATACAGCACTTTAACAACTGTGCCACCAAGGCACAGTTGGTGCCTTGGTGGCACAGTTGGTGCCTTGGTGGCACAGTTGAATCCAAGGAGGGATTCAAATCAATAAAAAAAATAAAAATAACAGCATTGTATGTTTAATGAGGTCTGATCTGGGGTGGGTTTGTATGCTATAATGGAGTGGAACAACAAAAACAATAATGCACCAACAAAGTGGGGTATTCCAGGATCACAATTGTTTTCTGGAGATTTACAGTATAGATAGTCCTCGATTTATTGGGACCAGAATCTCAGTTGCTAAGTCAAGCAGTTGTTAAATAAGATGCCCACGTGGCTTCTTTGCACAACGACCGCAATCCTGGCTCACCCAGTTGCTGTCATTAAGCAACCGTGTGGTCGTTAAGCAGATGGAGAGAAAAGAGTTATTTAGGAAGGAGAAGGCAGAAGGAAACTCCTGTGCCGATCTGGCGAAATGAAGCTTGGATCCTAAAAAAAATCCCCAATGGCTTCCCCAATGACTTTCTGGGGAAGCCGGCAGGAAAATCTGCTCCTGGAATTACTTCAGGATTTTCTACAAACCCATCAGAATGGATTCAGCCAAAGTGGATAAATGCAATTAGTACTTCATTCAAGCAACTCTTAACATTTGTTGTGCTCCGCTCCACAGGGTGTCAGGTGAAAGGTTTTTTCCACACTTGGGCTCCATCACAGATCTACCAGCTTCCAAACCGGGCTTTCGTTAGTCCAAGTTCACAGTTTGTCCCCAGCAAAAGCATCAATTCAGGTAGGAGAGGTGTTGATTTTGAGAATTTCTTCACCGCGTCCTGTTCAGCACCTCGTTGACCAGAGCCTAAGCTTGTAAAAGCTAAGCTGGGTCGGGGCTGGTTGGCTTTAGGATGGGAGGCACAGAGAGGTGTGATTGGGAAGGGTGGCACAAAGTCGTTCCATATCATTGACCAGGGAAAGCAAAACAAAACACAGAAAGAGGAATTGCAATTGATTCGAAGAACTATTTATTTTCTTCTTCATTTGGAGAAAGGAAGTTGCAAGCTGGAGCAGTTTACAAAAAAATTAGCTAAATGCAACAGTAAAAACGCTGATTGATTAATTGATTAAATGCCTTCAGATCAGTGTCCACCAATCGTAGCCGCAAAGACTGACCTTCTTCAGGATGAACTAAAAACTTAGATGAGCACGTATGTTTGCAAAAGGTAGTCCTCAACTTGCAACCGTTCGTTTAGTGATGGTTCAGAGTTACAACGGCACTGAGAAAAGTGACTGAGGAGCCAGTTTTCACACTGCAACTGTCATAAATATGAGTCAGTTGCCAAGCGTCCAAATTTTGACCATGTGACGATGGGGATGTTGCAATGGTCATACGTGTTCAGCATTCCCATGGTCACGTGATCAAAATTCAGATGTGTTCTGTCCCAGCTACGGACCCCAAAGAACGCAGCACACACAAAGTCTGTACAAACCTTAGTTTACTAAATAAATCAGTCTTTTTCAAATAAAGGCTGTTAATTAACTTTCTTAACAGCCTACAAGAATCCAAAGAATAAATAATTGTAATCTTACTAGGGTTGGCAGAAAGCCCAGAAGCAATTTGCAGAGAACTTAAGATCAAGGCATAAAGGAGAGTGAACGAAGTTGTTCCCTGCAAATTGCCTCAGTTGTCATCCTTCCTTAAATAGGCTAAGGGAGTGGCCAATTAGCCCCAAGCCTTACTCTCGAGGAGACCTCCTGAGGAGCCACTCCTGCCTTTTAACAGCTGTGCACACCTGTGCATCGAGAAGAGGCTCCTCCTCTTCTTCCTCTTCACCCATGGAAGCTTCTGGAGGTTCTGAAGGCCCTGGCTGAATCCCCGCCTCTGACACCACATCTTCTCCAGCCTCCTCACTGTCCGACTCGAGCGCCAGCTGCACAGGATGCTGGCGCAGCCCCACACCAGCCTCCTCGCTGTCAGAATCAGCTACTAGCTGCACAGGCCGCTGACGGGCCACAACAAGATGCTTGACCAATGAATTACATTTATGACGGTTGCAGTGTCCCGGGGCCATGTGATCCCCTTAAGTGGCCAGATTCACTTAACAACCATGTTACTAGCTTAACAACTGCAGGGATTTGCTTAAGAATTGTGGTAAGAAAGCTTGTAAAATAGGACAAAACTTAACTTAACAGCTGTCTCGCTTAGCAACATAAATTTTGGGTTCAATTGTCATAAATAGAGGACTGCTTGTAATCATCAGAAGGGCTTAACTCCCAGAGTTGTGGGTACTCCATCACTGGAGGCTTTAAAAAAAAACCCAGACTGGACAACCATTTGACTTGAGCAGGAGGCTGGACTAGAAGACCTCCAAGGTCCCTTCCAGCCGTAGAATTCTGTAATTCTGCTTTCAAGCCAAAAGAGTCATATGGCTTTACAGACTCCATAACTACATCATGGTGTCAATTTCTGATTCTCGCTGGCCTTTTAACTCCTTCCAGATTGCTGCCTTCATGTTCGCCTCTACTACCACGATGTGCTAGTGAAAGAGATGATGACAAGCGTAGCGGAAGGTTGCCGAATCACCTACCAGCCGGTGGTGGCAGAGAACGATGACCTGTATGGTCCAAGCGGCATGGAAGAAATCCAGTTCCCTTCTCCGGATATCCTGAGCTGCAAAAATTGGGGGCCCAAGGCCATCTGGGTCTTGAAGAAGTTGCTCCCCCACTTGAATCGTGGGGTGCTCCTTTGGGTAGCTCCAGAAGGAGTCTTCATGAAACGCCAGTGCCAGAGTCGGGTTTACTGGAAGGGGCCGCTGGCACCCCACAAGGATCAGCCCAACAAGCTGGAGAGAGAGAAAACGTATTGGCTGTTGGACACGCAACAATTCCTCCAGGGTGAGTCCAGATCTGCTCACTTCAGGTTTCGCTTGGGGAGGTTAGAACAGAGTTCTCCAACCTTTCTGGATTGGCGGCCCAAAGGCGGGGGGGGCGGTGCCTTTACGCATACATGTGCGTGCATGAACGGGGCCGCAAGTCCGATGGTTGCACGCATGCACCACTCGCAGTGACAGTAGCACGGTTACGGGATGGTAGTGTGTGCGTGGTGCTTGCTGTGACAGTAGGGTCCTTGTGGCACCTGTGATGCTCATGGCAATGCTAGCGTGAGGGGGGGGGTTTACAGAAATTGGGGGGCCAAGGCCATCTATAGGACTCTGAAGAGTCCTATATTAGTCTATATCCGTGATGGCGAAACTATGGCACGTGTGCCACAGGTGGCACGTGGAGCTATATCTGTGGGCACGCAAGCGTTGCCCTAACTCAGCTCCAGCGTGCATGTGCGGGCCGGCCAGCTGATTTTCAGGCTTTCCGGGCCCACCAGAAGTTGGGAAGCGGGCCGTTTCCAGCCTCCGGAGGGCATCCGGGGTGTGTGTGTATAAGGCTGTTTTTGCCCTCCCCAGGCTCCAAGAAAGACTCTGGAGCCTGCGGAGAGCGAAAAACGGGCCTACCGGGCTCACCTTTTTGCTGTCACGCTGCACATGCATGTGCGGGGGGGCGGGGGGGCATTGAATTATGGGTGTGGGCATGCACGCGAACCCCCCCCCAAGTTCCCCCCACTTTTGGCACCCGACGGCAAGAAGGTTAGCCATCACTGGTCTATATTATTCCTGTGCCCCCATATAATTCTAATCAATTCCCAGAATGAAAATTTCATTTCTTTCCATTTCTCGCAAAAAAAAAAGATCCATGTTTTTCGATATAATTAAATGTTCAGTTTTTTTATCAAGAAAAATCCTTAAAAACTCTTTTGTGTTTCTCCCAGAGTTACGAGGTTTCCTGAGACACGGAAAGCCGCTACCGCAGTACCAGATCCACCTCTGCTTTGGAGAAGAATTTCCGCCTGTTCCCAACCAGAAGCTCCACAGGTTCATTACGGCCCAGGTGAATATTTTGGCGACCACGAAGGGTCCCATTGAGCCACCATCTTTCCTGACTTAACCAGGTTAATGGAGGGTTTGTGAATTGCAGAAACATCAAAGTGGGTCAGTGGAGTGACCAGTTAATCCTCAGATCCTGAACATTCGGGGTTTAAGTAACTCCATCCAATGAGTTGTGTTTTGAAAACATCTAACACATGTCCATGACCCCGTTTTTAATCTCTATGATCCTCCTGGATACAGAGCTGGAGAGAAAGAGAGGCTCAAAAAAACAGGCCTCTCTTTCTCTCTACTGCACAACTCGCTTCCCAGCAGGCTGGAGGGAGCATATTTTTCAAGCAGTGATTGGCTACTGCTCGCGCCCGCTGGCCAATGGGAAGACACGAAGTCTTGCGATTAGTTTCATGGGCCACCAAGCGTTTCATGGAAGGAATTCTATGTAGGTAATCCTCGATTTGCAACCAGATGCTTAGCAACCATTTGAAGTTATAACGGACCGTCCCAAAAGAGACTTTCGACCCAGTTCCGAAGTTCTGATGGCCGCCCCTCCCCCTGCAGTCACATGATCGCATTCTGGACACTTGGCAACTACTAACCTGCATTTATGACTGTGATTTACAACAATCAGCATTTCCTTAATGGTTTTCAGCAAAATCACCACTTAGCAAACAGTGGGTTCACCATAGTGATTCACTTAACGACCATAAAAAAAAAGGTTGTAAAATAGAGTCGGTCACGTGGATGACCCAATTTACAACTGTAACAACAAACAACCAATGCGGTAGGTTCCATTGCGGTCATACGTTGTCATACCTCAGGTAGTCCTCGACTTACAACAACTCACTTAGTGACCATTCAAAGTTACAATGGCCTGAAAAAAGTGACTTCACGACCATTTTTCACACAACAGTTGCACCACATCATGTGATAAAAGCTCGGATGCTTGGCAACTGGTTCAAATTTATGACGGTCGCAGTGTCCCGGGGTCACATGATCTCCTTAACAACCGTGTTATGATTGCAGTGATTCACTTAAGAACTGTGGCAAGTGTCTCACTTAGCCAAAGTTTTTGGCTCAATTGTGGTCATAAGTTGAGGACTACCTTATTGTTTCATCCAATGTGGAATTTTGGCCAGGGATGAGGGCCATTGCAACATCAATAGAAGAGCTCTGGTTGCACGGAGGTCTCCAGAAAGTGTTTTTCTAGGAAACACCAGGAAGACCATACAACGTGCATATCCTTGGAGATCTCTTCCTCTTTGCAGAAACTTCTGGAAACAACCAACCAAACTCAGAGAGCACCTAACAGATTAACAGAGTTGGAAGGGACCTTATAGGTCATCTAGTCCAACCCCCCGCCCAAGCAGGAGACCCTACACCATTTCTGACAGATGCCAGTCCGGTCTCTTCTTGAAAGCCTCCAGTGATGAAGCTCCCACAACTTCTGAAGGCAACTTCAGTTCCATCAGTGGATTGTTCTCAATGTCAGAAAATTTCTCCTTATTTCCAGGTTGAATCTCTCCTTGTTCGGTTTCCATCCATTATTCCTTGTCTGGTCTTTGGGTGCTTTGGAAAACAGGTTGACCCCCTTCCTCCTCTCTGGGGTAGCCCCTCAAATATTGGAAGATGCTCTCCTGTCTCCCCTGGTCCTTCTTTTCATTAAACTAGACATACCCAGTTCCTGCAACCGTTCATCGTATGTTTTAGCCTCCAGTCCCCTCATCATCTTGGTTGCTCTTCTCTGCACTCTTTCTAGAGTCTCCACATCTTTTTTGTAGTGTGGTGACCAAAACTGGATGCAGTATTCTAGGTGTGGTCCTACTACGCTTTTATAGAGCAGTCTTAGTACCTCCCTTGATCTTGATTGTATCCCTCTGTTAATGCAATTTAGGATTGCATTGGCTTTTTTGGCTACCGCCGGACACTGCTGGCTCATATTGAACTGGTTGTCCACTAAGACTCCCAGGTCCCTCTTGGACTCCATAGCTATGTAACCTTGAGATATGTCTATTTCCCCCTGCTAGATGTCTTCTTAGATAACTTCATTCCTAGTCAACATTCTCAATTCCTTCTCCTCCATAACCATGCTTTCTAGAGAGGCTCCCCTGGTCATCTTCCAGACAACATCTGGAATGTTGTCAAGGTGATAATTTGAGAGCTGACCAGCTGATGCAATGAAGGGTTTTTGGCTGTTATCCCATTAAGAGCCTCTGTAATAATAAGAGGCCCTGCTAGAACGTTGGTTGGTTTGTCGAGTTTCTTCCCTGCTGTAATTGCTGTTTATTTAGATATTGCTGGTAGCATGTGTATGTATAGTATTCCTATATTCCTATGGTAGATAAAAACCACTATTTGATACAAACCACTGTTGACTGTTGGCTTGCTCCTGGTTTGATACATGTGATAGACCTGTGCATACTCTTGACAAATGTCCCCTCTCCCTTTAATACTTGCTCTCTAGGTGGAACCAGTGTTTGCCCGCAATCTCTGCTTTCACGCCCAGCGGTATCTCCAGGGCTCTCGGACCTGCCCTCCAAAGACGCCCAAGAAGATCATCCAGATCCTGCAGCAGCTCTCTTCCTCTTGCCCTGCTCCGGATGTCACCGCTGACCTGGAAGAGAAGTCCTGACCACGGGAGCCCTCCCTCGAGATTCAGCCTCTTCTCTCAGGGATTCAATGGCTGGTCTGGGCTGAAATCTTGTAGGAAGAAGGACTCTGTGTTTGGCCTGGATGTCGCTTTTTTAATATATGCAAATTTGTATTAAAAAATATGAGGGGGGAGAGTGAGCCTTGTTTATATATATATATATGTAGGTCTTTGGTTATTCGGGTCTTCTCCCACGTAAAATTGGAAGTGTCTTGGCGACGTTTCGACGAAGTCTCATTCGTCATCTTCAGGCTGGTGTTCTCGGCTTCGTGCTTCCAGGAGCACGAAGCCGAGAACACCAGCCTGAAGATGTGAATGAGACTTCGTCGAAACGTCGCCAAGACACTTCCAATTTTACGTGGGAGAAGACCCGAATAACCAAAGACCTACATACAAACACCCGCGAAAACCTGAGAAAACATATAGATATATGTTTCCTCTGTTCTATTTTAGTTTATATTCATTCTTATCATTCTTAAAATGTGTATTATATATATACACATAAAATATGTTTATATATATATATATTTATATCAAATTTATATTTTGCTGATAAAGAAATATTACATATATATATGTAATAGAATGCAGAACAGGATAGAATAAAATGCAGAATAGAATAGAATAGAATTTGAAATAATTAGAATAGACGGAATGGAATGGAATGGAATTCTTTATTGGCCAAGTTAATTTGACAGTGTTGTGGGAATTAGCAGAGTGATGGTGTTCGGGGAAAAACTGTCCTGTGTCTAGTTGTTCTGGTGTGCAGTGCTCTATAGCGTTGTTTTGAGGGTAGGAGTTGAATTAGAATAGAACAGAGAATAGAATAGAATAGAATAGAATAGAATAGAATAGAATAGAATAGAATTCTTTATTGGCCAAGTGTGATTGGACACACAAGGAATTTGTCTTTGTGCATATGCTCTCAGTGTGCATAAAAAGAAAAGATAGATAATAGATAGATAGATAGATAGATAGATAGATAGATAGATAGATAGGATAGATGATAGATAGATAGATAGATAGATAGAAATGGAGAATAGAATAGAATAGAATAGAATAGAATAGAATAGAATAGAATAGAATTCTTTATTGACCAAGTATGATTGGACACACAAGGAATTTGTCTTTGTGCATATGCTCTCAGTGTGCATAAAAAGAAAGATTAGATAGATAGATAGATGATAAATAGATAGATAGATAGAGATAGATAGATGATAGATAGATAGACAGACAGACAGACAGACAGATAGACAGAAATATAGAATAGAATAGAATAGAATAGAATAGAATAGAATAGAATAGAATAGAATAGAATAGAATAGAATAGAATAGAATAGAATTTGTTTATGTCCAGGATGTGAGGGGTCTGTAGATATTTTCACAGCTCTCTTTTTGACTCGTGCAGGATACGGGTCCTCCATGGAAGGCAGGTGGGTAGCCATTGTTTTTTCTGCAGTTCTAACGATCCTCTGAAGTCTGTGTCTGTCTTGTTGGGTTGCAGAGCCAAACCAGAGAGTTATAGAGGTGCAGATGAAGACTCAATAATTCCTCTGTAGAACTGGATCAGCAGCTCCTGTATGGGCAGTTTGAGCTTTCTGAGTTGGCGCTGAAAGAACATTCTTTGTTGTGCTTTTTTGATGACGTTTTTGATGTTGGGTGTCCATTTTAGGTCTTGAGATATGGTAGAACCTAGAAAATTGAAGGACTCTTCAGTTGATGCTGTGTTGTCTAGTATTGTGAGAGGTGGAAGTATGGGAGGGTTTCTTCTAAAATCCACCACCATTTCTACGGTTTTGAGTGTATTTATTTCAAGATTGCTGTGTTCTAAACAGAACAGAGGAACAAAAAAAAAAACAAGGGAAAAGAGAAATAATAGAAAAAGCTTTTATGAACAAGAGCACTGGAATTTGCTTTTTTAATATTTAATTAAAATATTTAATTTAATTAATATTTTAAATATTTTAGGAACAATGAGAAGAATGAATATAAACTAAAATAGAACAGAGGAAACAAGGAAAAAAGAGAATTAGAAAAACAGTTGTATGTATAAGAACTCTGTGATTTCACCTGGATGTCCTGTTTTTAAATATATATCTATAATTTTTATTAAACATTTCAAGAACAATAGGAATTAAACTATTGTTTAATTGAATTAAACAATAAGAACTAAAACAGAACAGAGAAAACAGCGGGGAAAGAAATAACAAAGAAAGGGGTTCTGTGTTTGGCATGGAAGTTCTTTTTTTTAATATGTATAATATTTATGAAGCGTTAGAAGGACAGTAACAGGAATGAATATAAACTAAAATAGAACTGTGAAAACAGGAAGAAAAAGAAAAACAACAGGAAAAGTGAAAAGTGCAGTAAGGAAAAAGTAGGAAAAAGACATAAAGGAAGATTTATAGGTAATCCTCCACTTACAACAGTTCGTTCAGTGACTGTCCAAATTTCCTTGGCACTGAAAAAAAGTGAGTTATGACCGTTTTTCATACTTATGACCCTTGTAGCAATTCCATGGCCATGTAATCCAAATTCGGACGCTTGACAACTGAGTCATATTTATGACGGTCCCAGAGTCCTGGAGTCACATGAATTCCTCTTGTGACTCCTGACAAGCAAAGTCAATGGGGAAGCCAGATTCACTTAACAACCATGTTACTAACTGAACAACCGCCATAATTCACTTAACAACTGGGACAAGAAAGGTCATAAAATGGGGCAAAACTCAATTGTCTCGCTTAGCAATGGAAATTTGGCCTCAGTGGTGCTCTTAAATCAAGGGCTCCCTTGAGTCTAGCTTCTGATATTCTTCACAGCAGTTACGTGTGATGCCTGCTATTATTATTCTTTTAAACTCTTGTGAAGTTACATCAGCCTCCCTTGTGGGTCTTTGCAGGGTGTGTGTGTTGTGTGTATGTGTGAGTGTGAGGATTGCAGTGTGAGAGAAACAAATTGGTGCAGGTTTTAAGATGCAGAACAGTTTAACCAACCTTACCTGAGCTGCGTGGAATTGCTCGGTTGAACTGTGCGGCCCACAGAAAAGGAATAAATAAAGATAAAAATAAAAATGAGGATTTGCAGACTTTTCATGTGTTTTTGTTTCTTTTTTTTCCAGAATTGAAAACAGAGAGATTTTATTTATTTATTTATTTATTTATTTATTTATTTATTTATTTATTTATTTATTTATTTATTTATTTATTTATTTATTTATTAGTCCAATTTATATGCCACCGTTCTGCGTAGACTCAGGGCGGCTTACAATGCATTATAGCAATAGCCTGCATACTTTTATGTATATACCTGCTTATTCGGGCTTTCGGCCCCCCCAAGCGGTGATGTTTTATACAAAGCCAGCTTATTGCCCCCACAATCCGGGTCCTCATTTTACCTACCTCGGAAGGATGGAAGGCTGAGTCAACCTTGAGCCTGGTGAGATTTGAACTCGCACTAATTGCAGGCAGCTGGCAGCTAAGTGCTAGCACTTAACAGCACTTAGTCCGCTGCACCACCGAGGCTCTTTACTTAAGGGCTTCCAAAAATTACTCAGTCTATTCCAGAAAGACAGAGTTAACCCATGGACTCTTCCCGCAGCGACAGAGAAATTCACGTCCACGTAAGGGATCCTGCCTATTAATGGTCATATGTTGTGACAGTCATAAACCTGATTTTATGACATGCAGTGGTCATAAAGCGAACGTGGCAGTTGTAAAATGAATGCTGCGGTCATTAAGTAAAGCCACTGTTTGCTATGGTTTCATTTATTTATTTATTATAAGTATGTACTATCTAAATGATTAGATGATAGATACGATATGCTTAGATAGCAGACAGACAGGCAGACAGACAATAGACACAAAAGAGAAGCTGGAAAGGACTTCGGGAGTCTTCTGCTTAAGCAAGAGACCTAATATCATTTCAGACAAGTGGCTGGCTGGTCTCTTATTTATTTATTTTATTTTATTTTATTTTTCCCTGAGTCCTTCGGGAGAAGGGCGGTATAGAAATTGAATGAATGAATGAATGAATGAATGAATGAATGAATGAATGAATGAATAAATAAATAAATAAATAAATAAATAAATAAATAAATAAATAAATATGCCGCCATTCTCCTGAAGGACTCAGGGCGGTTTACAGCAACAATCAATAATACAAATCACAAAATAACAAAATAAGTTACAAAAAACCCTTAAAAACCATATTTAAAATTATTACAGTTTGTGCAACCCCTAGCAGATCAAGTTATTTGACGGAAGATCCACGTCTTCAGTTCGCGGCGAAAAAAGAGGAGGTCCAGAGCTATTCTGAGCTTGGGGGGCAAATCATTCCAGAGAGTCGGCGCTCCGACAGAGAATGCTCTCCCCCTGGGGGCCGCCAGTCGACACTGTTTGGCCGACGGCACCCTGAGGCGGCCTGCTCTGTTGGAGCGCACGGGACGGTGACCCCCCACAAGTGAGGGGCCTCTGGGAGGATCTCTGACCCCCCGCTGATACAAGTTGCAAGCGGCTCGAGAGATAGGAGGAGAACCACTGCAGAACAGAACCTCCTATCCCCAACCTCCTGAGTCGCTGCAGTAGGATACCACGGTCGATGGTATCGAAAGCCGCTGAGAGGTCAAGAAGGACCAGGATGGAGGAACAACCCCCATACGGGCCCACCAGAGGTCATTCACTAGGGCGACCAATGCCGTTTCCGTGCTGTGACCGCGCCTGAAACCAGATTGGTAAGGATCCAGGTAGTCAGTTTCCTCCAGGAATTGAGGGAATTGCAGTGCCGCCACGGACTCAACAACCTTCGCTAAAAAGCGGAGGTTGGAGACTGGACGGTAGTTATTAAGGGAGTCAGGGTCCAGGTTGGGCTTCTTGAGGAGAGGGCGAACCACCGCCTCTTTGAGTGCAGCGGGGAAGACCCCCTCCCTCAGCGAAGCGTTGACAACAGCCTGGATCCAGTCTCCGGTCACCTCCCTGGCTGCCGAAACAAGCCAGGTGTCAGGTTTCGAGGTCGTCTCAAATAAATTGCATTTCAAACAAAGTCTTTGAAGAAAAACTCCTATTTATTAAGCACGACATTCTAGATCCGACTCCATAGAAACCAACACTGACTTCCAGACCCAAAACCCTCCCTTTCCGTTCCCCACTCCCCTGCACTCATTGGCCATCTTCCAAGTCATTCTTATAAGTCATATTGCTTAACGCATTGTAAGTCTCCGGAGAAGGGCGGCATATAAATCTAATAAAAAAAAAAAAATTCTACCCCTAATCTATTGCTCCAGCTCAAAGGAATTTCCCCCCTCCCATCCCATCTCCTAGGGGATATTATCTCCAGGGAAAATAAGTAGGTAAAAAGTCAAACGTCCCTTTCCAGACGCCTCCCTTCTCCTTCTTATGTCAACACTAGAGTAAATGCAGCTTGAAGTGCTGACACCAGGAGGGACACGGGTCCAATAAACATGTGGAGGTCCCCAACCGACCCATAATCCTGTCCACTTCATCCAATGAAATAGGCTCAAACTCAACCCAGATGTCTCCGCCAAGACAAGCCCCAGTCTCCTCAGTGGATTCTGCCCAGTCGGAGTCCAGCCCGGTCCGGATCTGAGCGATTTTATCTTGCAGAAACTGTGCAAAATCCTCAGCTCAGCCCTGCAAGGGGTCCTCCCTCGCTCCAAGATTAAGGAGGGAGCGGGTCACCCTAAACAGGGCGGCTGGGCGGTTTTCTGCAGATGCAATGAGAGCGGCGAAGTCCTGCCGTTTCGCTGCTTCCATTGCCACAAGATAAGACCTAATATGGGTTCTTAGCTGTGTCCGGTCATATTCGGATCGGGAGGACCTCCAACCACCCTCCAGGCGTCTTTTCTTCTTGAAAATCTTCAGTGATGGTACACCCAAAAGTTCTGGTGGCAAGCAGTTCCACTGATAAACTGTTCTCACTGTTAAGAAATTTCTTCTAAGTTCCAGGTTGCTTCTCTCCTCGATTAGTTTCCATCCATTGCTTCTTGTCCTGCCCTTCAGGTGCTTTGGAGAATAATTTGACCCCCTCCTCTTTTTTGGGGCAGCCCCTCAAATACTGAAATGCTATAGTGCCTCCCCTACTCCTTTGCTTCTCCAGATTGGCCAAACTCAAATTCTGCAACCGTTCTTCGTATGTTTTAGTCTCCAGGCCTTTAATCCTCTTAGTTGCTCTTCTCTGCACTTTTTCCAAAGTCTCAACCTCTTTTTTTTGTAATGTGGGGACCAAAACTGGATGCAGAATTCCAGGTGTGGCCTTACTAAGGGCTTTATAGAGCCTTTATAATACTTCACATGAGATAGATGATAGATAGATAGATGATAGATAGATAGATGATAGATAGATAGATAGATAGATAGATAGATAGATAGATAGATAGATGCCTTGGTGGTGCAGCGGACTAAGTGCTGTTATGTAGCACTTAGCTGCCAGATGCCTGCAATTAGTGCGAGTTCAGATCTCACCAGGCTCAAGGTTGACTCAGCCTTCCATCCTTCCGAGGTAGGTAAATTGAGGACCCGGATTGTGGAGGCAATAAGCTGACTTTGTAGAAACACCACTTATGGGGGGCCAAAAGCCCTACTAAGCAGGTATATACAAAAGAATGAAGGCTATTGCTGTAAGTGCATTGTAAGCCACCCTGAGTCTTCGGAGAAGAGCGACATATAAATTGAAATAATAAATAGATAGATAGATAGATAGAAATAACTTTATTGTTATTGTAAGTGTATACACAGTATACCCATACAACGAAATTCACTTAGCACCCAAAGACCAGGTCCAACACACATAACAATCCCCAAACACACTCCCACCCACCACAAATTGCCCACCCCTGAACCACCCAAACATCCACACAACAGACCAAGTAACGCTGTCCAACAGCTCACTGGTGGTGGCCCTTTAGTTCATTGTTGAGTGCAATTATAGCTCTGGGATTAAAACTATTCAGAAAACGTGTGGTCCGAGTTTTAATTGTTCTGTATCTGTATATCCCTCACATCCTGGACATAAACTGTTTCAACTCCTACCCTCAAAACAACACTATAGAGCACTGCACACCAGAACAACTGAGCCTTGGTAGTACAGTGGTCTAAAGCACCCTGTTATTAAGACCAGCTGCCTGCAATTACTGCAGGTTCGAATCTCGCCAGGCTCAAGGTTGACTCAGCCTCCCATCCTTTCTAAGGTGGGTAAATTGAGGACCCAGATTGTGGGGGCAATAAGCTGACTTTGTATAAATATACAAAAATATGAAGGCTATTGCTTAACGCACTGTAAGCCGCCCTGAGTCTCCGGAGAAGGGCGGCATATAAATCAAATTAAAAAACAAAACAAAAAAAAACCAAACAACTAGACACAAGGACAGTTTTTCCCCCGAACGCCATCACTCTGCTAAACAACTAATTCCCTCAACACTGTCTAACTATTCACTAAGTCTGCATTACTATTAATCTTCTCATCGTTCCCACCACCCATCTCCTCCCACTTATGACTGTATGACTGTAACCTTGTTACTGGTATCCTTACGATTTATATTGACTGTTTCCCTATGACTATCATTAAGTGTTGTACCTTATGATTCTTGATAAACGTATCTTTTCTTTTATGTACACTGAGAGCGTATGCACCAAGACAAATTCCTTGTATGTCCAATCACACTTGGCCAATAAAGAATTCTATCCTATTCTATATAGATAAAAGAGATAGATAAGAGATAGATATATTGATATATAAATAGATATATATATGTCAGATGTAAATGCCTTATTCTCTAATGTGTAAATAATATATGAACGGGGTATCAGGGGTTAACTTATTCTTCACTCCTTAATGTATTCATAATTCACCACTCCCACTTATAGCTCCACCCATTGTATATATAAGGAGCCACCTACACCCTTTTCCTCGCTTCTATCTGTGAATATTCAGTGAATATAGAATGCCTATTGTAAATAAAAGGAAATATATTTAAACCTTTAACTCTTACTAATATTATTGAGTCTGATCCTGAAAATATTGCAACAAGCTGGTAGCAGAGGATGGTTAATTGACTCAATAAAAAACTTAAAAATGTCTAAGAAAGATAGGCCCAACACCAGGGCCTACAGCAAAGAAATGGAAACAGAACAAGAAATAATCAACGAATCCACAAACGCAATTTCGAGAGAATCCGAAGAATACACCACTGAAGACGAAGAAATAATAGATGAAAATGATGACCAGGAGGAAATCGAGATAGAGAATAACGAACTCAGGTCAGAGATATTAAAACTATTAAAGAGCCAGAAGAATGATGAAAGCCTCATCGCGAAACTCCAAGATATGCTGAAGAACAGCGGAGCAGCGAGAGAGAAAAACATCACTAATGAAAAGTCTAAAGACCCAAAAATAGTGAGTGATATGACTGCAGAGAAAGTCATTACGAAGAAGAAAAACGGTGATCCCGCGTGAAATTTTGAATGGCAGCCATCTTGGTTTCAACAGGCCTCCAGGGTGAGCGAAGCAGAGCCAATCAAAATGCTCAATTCAAAATTTCTGGCGCGAAAAACGTTATCAAACAACGAAAATGAAAAAGAAGATTCAAACTCCTCAGAAGAATCAGAATCAGAAAGTGAAGATGATTTAACAAACTCCCAAATAAAATCAGCAATGAAAACGCTTTTTGCTGCATTTGGGCCAAAACTAAAAATTAACAAACAGCTACCGAAGAAGCGAGCGAGCAAGCCGATGCCTCAAGACCTGCCCGCTCCCATCCTGACTACGAGAATGCCGACGCCCGAACCCAGAGAGCCCTGCCGGTACCGCCCTACGCCACAGACTGAAGCAAGCACCAAAGCCCTCAGGGGAAGAGGAAGAGCAGCCGCCGTCGTCAGGACTCCCAAAATCGAACCAGAGACCGATTCATCTGAAGAGGAGCAGAACGAGCGAGCCACAATGGAGAGAACCTTCCACGACGACTCCAAAGAAGAAATGGACAACGCGCATGCGCAAAACTACGCAGACGGTCCGGGAAGACATGAACTGGCGAGGAGACCATGCAGACTCGTTGCGAGCATCCCCATGCCGGTTTGCAATTTTCTACACTTGCGAGACCACGGACTACCTCAGGTTGTAAGTAATGGACACAATAATGTCGGAAATTTACCCAGTGACTTCCCAAAGCTAAGGGTTGATGGCGTTAATTTGCAAGAATGGTATCAACAGCTCCAGGTTGTCTTTATGAAGGAAAACTTATTATTTTTTATCACTAGTCCCCCAAAAAGACCTTGGACTCTAAAAATAGATTGTTTACACCATAGAGCATTTTTCTTAATAATATCTAGTGTGTCTCCTGCAATGTATCATAGCATTAAGCCAAATCTGACTGTTTCAGAAATCATTCAATGCATGTTTAATTTGTTTCACAGTGACAGTGTAGCTACCACCACAAGGATGTCTAAAGATTTCTTTTCATCTAGGGTAAAACCAGGGGTTTCCATAAGTGAGCATTTAATATATTTAAACAAAATAAGAGCTGAGCTGCATTTGAGGGGGGAGGTGATTTCAGACCAAACAATGAAAAGTGTTATTATCAACTCACTTGACTCATCATGGGACAATTTTATGTCACATTTAGACACTATCAATCTAGGATATTTATCCATAGAAAGTCTATCCAATAAATTGATAGCAGAAGACAATTCAAGAAGGAATCGTTCTAGCAATCACACAGAACACAAACCATATAGGAAAGTAGCTTTCCAAGAAAAATATAATGAAACATTTAAATGCCACAATTGTGGATCCAGGGAACACAATAGAAGAGACTGTCCCAAAATTTCAAGAGAAAGGCATAGGTCAGAATATAGAAACAAATACAATTATAGACAGTCTTCCATAGATAGACATAGATATAGGAGCCCACCAAATTACAAAGAGAATAGAGGGGGCAGAGATAATTCAAAGGATAGAAAATCTGGCTCACTGAACGGGCTAAATAAACAAGACAACACTAACATACAGCAAAATGAGAACAATAATTGGCTTATTGATTCTGGAGCAACTAATCACACCACTAATAACAAAAATATATTGTCTTCATTTGCAGAAGATAAATTTGTAATAAAGGTAGCTAACCAAGAAAAGGTGCAAGTATTAGGTAGAGGGAATGTAACCTTGCCTGGTCTAGGAAAAATAGAGGGGGTATTGCTAATACCTGAGATACCTCATAACATACTAAGTGCTATAAAACTAAGTAGAGATTCTGACATTAACATTGTTTTTTCAAAAGGAAAAGCGATTTTGGAGAAGAATAAAATAAATATAGGCACAGTGATGATTAAAGGAGGCCTACCTTATCTGATAACTAAGGAAAAATGGTTGCATAACATTGACTCAAATATGGAAGATTGTATTGAAGTAGATGATGAAAATATTAGCAATAGTGACAATGATGAGTGTAAAACATCTCATGATCACAAAGATGCACACAATGAAAAAAAACCAAAAATAGGTAAGCCAATTCATGATGAGTGTGCTCACATCTTACATAGGAAGTTAGGACATGCCAGTTTTCCTGTAGTACAAAAAATGACTGAACACGCAGAAGGTGTTAAAATAAAAAATTGTGAAAACTATTTGGAATGCTCAGTATGTAAATCTACAAAACTAAAAACTAGCCCCAGGCCAAGAAAATCTACTAGATCAACTAACAAAATTTTTGATTTAGTACACATGGACTTAGTTGGTCCATTAACTCCATCAATCACTTATAGAAAACGTTACTTCCTGACAATAGTGGACGATTATAGCCGCTATGGGTTTGTTTATACATTAAAACACAAAGATGAAACATTTCAAAAATTTAAAGAATTTTACAAACGCATAGAAACACAACACAACATCAAAATAAAACAAATTATGACAGATAGGGGATGCGAATTCATGTCTAAAGAATTCTCCCAATGGTTAAAAGACAAAGGAATGTTACATTACACATCTAGTCCATTTTCTGCGTTCCAGAACGGGATTGCAGAGAGGAAAAATTCCACATTACAAACCATGATTAGATGCACATTGGAAGATGCTGGCTTAAGCAAACAATTCTGGTCAGAAGCCTTACATTATTCAAATTACACACAAAATAGAACATGGTCCAGCATTGTAAATAAGACACCATATGAAGTGATGTATAATAGAAAACCAAAATTAGCACACATGCATATATTTGGAGTCACTGCAGACGTACACATACCTAAACAATTAAGAAGAAAGGGAGAAAATGTATCCAGAAGACTCAGATTTATGGGATATGAAACCGGTACTAAAGGGTACAGATTCATTGATAACAATAACAAATTTATAGTCTCCAGAACAGCTGTGTTCCATGAACAGGCTAACTGGTCTAAATTACATCTTAATGAAATATTTCCAAATAAATATAAAGGTACAAAATCTCATGAAGAAGGGATCATAGAAAAGCAAAATACCAACAAAAATAAGAACAAAACCAAAATTTGGACAAATAGCCAACACAAAATTAAGACAGACACATTAACAAAAAAGGAAGCAAGATATTTGCATGATAACGATAGTAAACCTGAAAAAACCATTAGAAACACCAGAAATCAAATGCCAAATAAATACAAGGATTACATAATGCATATGGATGGTGAGCCAACAACACCCAATACATATGAGGAAGTGTTAAAACTCCCTCGTGAAGAAAAGGAAAAATGGGAATTAGCGATGAAAAAAGAGATGGAAAGTTTACAAGGATTAAATGTATTTACACCTGCAATTGCACCTAAGGATAAAACAATTATTGGTACCAGGTGGATATATAAAATTAAGAACTTAGAGGGAGGCAATACTCTATACAAAGCTAGACTAGTTGCACAAGGTTATGCACAGAAATATCCGGAGGACTATACTGACACGTATTCCCCCACAGTAAGAACAGAGAGTGTCAAAACAGCTCTAGTGGTAGCATCAGCACTCAACCTTGATGTATTTCAATACGACATACAGACTGCGTATCTACACGCTAAACTAGATAAAGAAATATACGTAAGAGCACCTCACAGTCAATACACAAACAAAAATGAAATTTGGTTGTTAAACAAGAGTTTATACAGGTTAAAACAATCTGGTAAACGATGGTATGATTGTTTAGTGAAAGTACTTAGAACCATGGACTTCAACGCTACTACTGCTGATAACTGCTTTTTTGTCAAAAAGGATGATGATTACATTGAATTTGTATTGATTTATGTGGATGACATTTTATACATAGGAAAACATAAAGAGAGAAGAGAAACCTTTGTAACCAAACTAAATGAACATTTCTCGTTAAAATCTCTAGGTAAAGTAAACAAATATCTTGGTGTCCAAATTAATAAGACTAGAAGGGGATTCAAACTTACTCAGAGAGATAAGATTGTAGAACTTTTAAATAAATGCAATTTAAACAATGCCAAACCTTGTGATACTCCTATGCAAACTGATTTTCTAAGAAATACTGATGAATCTTCCCCCGAATTCAAGGATAACACATTTTATAGATCAATCATAGGTTCACTTCTTTATATATCTAATTGGACTAGACCAGATATCCCCTTACCACTCAATCTATTATCCAGACATGTCAGCAAACCAACAATGTATCACTGGGAAGCTGTTAAAAGAATTTTAAGATATCTGAAAAGTACACTAGACTTTTGCTTAATATTAGAACCTAAAGACAATAAAGAACCAAAGCTTACATGTTATGCAGATGCAGACTGGGCTGGAGACACCTCATGTAGAAAAAGTACATCTGGTTATATATTTCTCTTAAATGACTGTCCAGTTTACTGGTACACTGGTAAACAAGAACTAGTGGCCACTTCAACGACAGAAGCGGAATATGTTTGTTTATCCAAAGCTGCAAATAACCTTGTATGGTTTAATGATTTAATTTCAGATGTTTGGAAAAAACCTGTTTTGCCTTTTGTTATGCATGAAGATAATAAAGCAGCCATTGAAATATCTAGATCTGATGCCATTGGACAAAGGTCCAGACATATAGATATAAAATTTAAACATGTGAGACAATTATCTCAGGATGGATTTATTAAAGCAGTGCATTGTGATACCTCAGAACAATTAGCTGACATATTGACAAAGCCTTTACCTTCTAAGCAACACAAATATTTAACTTCTAAGTTGTATGTATTGTATTGTCCTGAATCTGAGTGTAATTGGTGTTGTATAACGAATCGGCATTTAGAGGGGGATTTGTCAGATGTAAATGCCTTATTCTCTAATGTGTAAATAATATATGAACGGGGTATCAGGGGTTAACTTATTCTTCACTTCTTAATGTATTCATAATTCACCACTCCCACTTATAGCTCCACCCATTGTATATATAAGGAGCCACCTACACCCTTTTCCTCGCTTCTATCTGTGAATATTCAGTGAATATAGAATGCCTATTGTAAATAAAAGGAAATATATTTAAACCTTTAACTCTTACTAATATTATTGAGTCTGATCCTGAAAATATTGCAACAATATATATATGAGATGATAGATAGATAGATGATAGATAGATAGATAGATAGATAGATAGATAGATAGATAGATAGATAGATATAGTTGGATGGATGGATGGATGGATGGATGGATGGATGGATAGATAGATAGATAGATAGATAGATAGATAGATAGATAGATACCCTGTTTCCCCAAAAATAAGACGTTCCTTTATAATAAACCCAATCGGGCTTTTGAGCACATGGCAATAAGGCCAAGCACTTATTTCAGGGTTCAAAAAAATATAAGACAGGGTTTTATTTTCAGGAAAATACAGTAGATAGATAAGAAATAGGTAGATGATATAGATCATGATACATTGAAATAAAAGAAGTAATAGATAGATAGACAGATAGGCAGACAGGTGGTGATAGATGCAAGCTAGCCATCTAAATTTTGGATTTAAGCTTATTTATGGGATCTTCCAGTAGAGGGAAGCCGTGGCTATTTTTCTCCAGGCTCTTTTCCTCGTTCTTCCTGATGGTTTCAACTTCTTGAGGATTTCAGGTTTTTTTCTTGTCTTGCTGGCAAAAGACACTGGACACTTCAATTTCATATGCAGGACAGGGCCTGTTACAGAGGCCACATTTTTCATTGTTTTTAATACATGTATTGCTGTTTTATAGTTTTATCATGTTTTTTGTTTTTACTTTCGATTTGGGAGCAGCGTAGAGTTGGTTATAAGATGGGTTGCTATAAATAGAATAGAATAGAATAGAATAAAATAGAATAGAAAATGGAATGGAATGGAATGGAATGGAATGGAATAGAATAGAATAGAATAGAAAAGAATAGAATAGAATAGAATAGAATAGAATAGAATAGAATAGAATAGAATAGAAATAGAATAGAATAGAATAGATAGAATAGAATAGAAAATGGAATGGAATGAATGGAATGGAAGGGAAGAGAAGAGAAGAGAAGAGAAGAGAAGAGAAGAAGAGAAGAGAAGAGAAGAGAAGAAAGAGAGAGAAGAGAAGAGAGAGAAGAAAGAAGAGAGAATGGAATGGAATGGAATGGAATTAATAGAATAGAATAGAATAGAATAGAATAGAATAGAATAGAATAGAATAGAAAATGGAATGGAATGGAAGAGAAGAGGAGAAGAGAAGAAAGAGAAGAGAAGAGAAGAGAAGAGAAGAGAAGAGAAGAAGAGAGAAGAGAAGAGAAGAGAAGAGAAGAAGAGAGAATGGAATGGAATGGAATGGAATTAATAGAATAGAATAGAATAGAATAGAATAGAATAGAATAGAATAGAATAGAAAATGGAATGGAATGGAAGAGAAGAGGAGAAGAGAAGAGAAGAGAAGAGAAGAGAAGAGAAGAGAAGAGAAGAGAAGAGAAGAGAAGAGAAGAGAAGAGAAGAGAAGAGAAGGGAATGGAATGGAATGGAATGAATAGAATAGAATAGAATAGAGAATGGAATGGAATTAATGGAAGGGAAGGGAAGGGAAAAGGAGAGGAGAGGAGAGGAGAGGAGAGAGGAGAGTAGAATACGGAAGAGGAGAGAAGAGAGAAGAGGAGAGAAGAGAGAAGAGAAGAGAAGAGAAGAAGAGAAGAGAAGAGAAGAGAAGAGAGGAGAGGAGAGGAGAGGAAAGAGAAGAGAAGAGAAGAGAAGAGAAGAGAAGAGAAGAGAAGAGAAGAGAAGAGAAGAGAAGAGAAGAGAAGAACGGAGTTGGAAGGGACCTTTGCAGGTCATCTAGTCCAACCCCCTGCCCAAACAGGAGATCCTGTATCACTTCTGACAAGATGGCTTTCCCGCTTCCAGCGTTGAAGCACCCACGGGTGTGCCTGCGTGTGAGCGCAGGCGAGCGCGTGTTTTAAACACCCCGCTTGATTTTCGGAAAGTAGCATCTGGCTCGTTGTAACCCTTCGATTTGCTCTTGCCCAACTCGGAGTCGGTCGGTCGGTTGGTTGGTTGGTGTGCCTGCGTGGGCTCGCGCGCGTTTCCAAAATCTTGCTGGACCTGGGGAAGAAGCCCCAAAGGGCAGCGCCCAGATCCCATTGAGTGTCCGTGTGTCCGTGTCCGTCTGTCTGTCGACGCGTTTCTACGTGTTTCGCTGGTCTTGGGAATCCAGCATCCCGCGTCCTTCGTGGGTTTTTCCCTTCTCCCTCCGGCTCTTCTCTCCCCACCTGGAGGGGGGGTTCGCTCCAAAGATGACCCTTCTCCAGCCGCTCGGCCGGCCCCGTGGGCTGAGAAAGCCAGCCCCGCGCGTCTGCCTCGGCTTTCCCCACCCGTGGGAGGAGGTGGGGCCGTCCAGCGCCTTCCCCCGGCGCAGCCCAGAGGCTGGACCGCAGCGCAATTTAAACCCGGCGAAGGGACCGTCCGGGCAGCCAAAGGACGATGCAGCTGGACTTTGCAGGCTCTCCACGGCCGGTCCTGTCCCGCGTGGGCGAAGCGGGCGCCGCGGGTGGAGCTCCGTCCGCGGGACCCCCAGCCTACGGCCCGGAATCCTGCGTGGGCGCCCGCTTGCCGTCCTCCGAGGGCACCAAGCCCCCTTACAGCTACATCGCGCTGATCGCCATGGCCATCCAGAGCAGTCCGGATCAGAGGCTGCCCTTGAGCGGCATCTACCGGTTCATCACCTCCCGGTTCGACTACTACCGAGACAACAAGCAAGGCTGGCAGAATTCCATCCGCCACAACCTCTCGCTCAACGACTGCTTCGTCAAAGTGTCCCGGGACCACAAGAAACCGGGCAAAGGGAATTTTTGGATGCTGGACCCCGAGTGCCACAACATGTTCCAGAACGGCTCCTTCCTGAGACGTCGGCAGCGTTTCACCCGTAAGAGAGGTCCGTCCAGGGCCACAGGGGACGGCCAAGGGCCCAAGAAGGGGCCCCGGGGTGGCAGGGGCCAGCCGAGTGGCCAGAGATTGCCAGGAAAGGCAGTCAAGATGGAAGACGGCTCACCGATAGCAGATGCCTCCGAGCAGGGCCACAGTTCCAGCCGGGCAGTGCCAGGGCCTGAGGGGGTCTTGCCCCTAAATCCATTCATGGGTGGGCAGGAGGGTGAGGATCCAATCCTGCCTTGCCCGGAGCTCCTCAGCCCCCGGAGTCAGCCCTGTGCCAAGATCAACCCCTCGGGAGCCAAGATGCCGTGTTTTCATCTGCACGGGGTCCCGAGCCCCAAAGCTGGGCTCTACAGCCAGCCATCAGGATTCTGTTCCCCGGGAAATAATTACCAGGTGAAAGGGGCCCTTCTGGATGACCTTGAGGTTGCCCCCCTGGTCCCTCTTGCGGAGAGGCTGCCCTCCCGATCCAGCCCAGAGATAAATGGAAACCTGCAGAACAGCTCTCGTCCTTCCCAGGGGCCACCGAAGCCTGGGCAGGATGGCAAGGGGGTCCCCCAAGCGTTTGGCCAGCTTGCACCCAACTTCCCGGCTCTTATGGGGCCCGGCAAAGCGTCTCAGCCCACCCACAGGCAGCATCCATCGCCCAGCGGCCTCCCCACCGTCGACGGCAACGAAGGTTATGCCAAAGCTTCGGTCGTTCCCATCTTCGGCTACTCCAATCTCGAATCTCGGGGTGGGGGTTACCAGTGCCGTCTGCAGGCCTTGAATTTCTGCGTCAACGAAAATATGCGGGGCCCCACTTTGGAACACCTTCTGACCTCGCCCCCCGCTGCCAATTCTGCGGCGCCCATCCAGCCCCCGTCCTTCGTGCAGCTGCCGGGGGAACAGGAAGCCTGGCCCGGGAGCCCCTTTTCCCGCCAAGGGGGGAGCAGTTATCAGCTGGGGCTGCCCCACTGCCTCTACAGGACTCCGGGTATGTTCCTTTTTGAGTGACGGGGAGGAATTACGGGTCCTGTCGCCCCCATCAAGGCCCCGGAGATTAGGAACTCGAGGAAATCTGGAGATAGAACTAATAGGGGAAGGCTGTGTTGAGTCCTCCCCAGCTCTGCATTTTTATCCCATCAGATTGATCAAACCGCAGTTTTTAGTGTATCGGAATAAAAGGCCCTTCCTTCTCCACTGAATCCGTGGCTTCGTGGACCTCGGCAGGAGCGCAAACCCGAGGCGAAAGGCAGAAACGCACCGATGGCCGAATCCTGCCCCGCCTTGGATTCCAGCTTTCCAAACCCAGCATTGCAACCTAACCAGCTTCTTGCAATGTGGATACTAAGGGGTGGGTGGGCAGAGAGGGGACATTTGAACCCTTAGTACGCCGGCCTTTGGCAAAAAAAAAAAAAAATTGACAAGGAAATTGTTAAATATTAAATGCCAGCCAGAAAAAAAAAATTGAATTTTTGCCGTTTTTGGGGGTGATTATTTTTTAATCCCAGGGTTGTTGAAGAAGGGGCATTCTGCGTAGGGTCAGAGGCAATTTTATCCCCGATCGTTTCGTTGCCTGTGTGTTTATTTTGGGGCTGGCTGTTTTGGGAGGAATGAGATCATGGGAACGGGGGTGACAGTCCTCCCCAGAGATTGGGGTTGGAGGAGCTTAAAACGCTTGGCCACTTTTGGAGCGATGGTTTTCTCATGCTGTAGTTTGTGGCAGTGCGTTAAAGCAAGGAGGAAGGAAGGGTTTTGTCCGTTGGGATCGATGGGAGCAGAAATCTAAATTTCCTCTGCTTTCGGTCCTCGACTTATGACCACAAATTGGGTCCAGAATTTCCATCGCTAAGCAAGACGGTCATTAAGTATTGAGCGTTATTAACTTATCAACTGCAGTGACTCACTTAACAACGGTGGCCAGAAAGGTCGAGTCGCGCTCGATTTTACAACCTGTGGTGAAGCGAACCGCTGCTGTCGTTAAGTGAATTATGTGGTCATTAACTGAATCTTCATGGCCACCTTTGAGCCCAAATTTCCATCGCTCAGCGAGGCAGCTGTTCAGTGAGTTGCGCCTCATTTTACGATGGTTTTGGCCGCAGTTGTTAACTGTATTGCTATGGTTGTTAAGTGAATCATGCAGTCGTTAAGCGAATCTGACTTTGCTGGGAAGTCACAAATGGGGATCACAGAGCGACGGGATGTTGCAACTGTCGTAAATGCATGCCGGTTGCCAAGGGCCCAAATTTTGATCATGTGACTGCGGGGGGGGGAAATGCTGAAGATGGTCGTAAGTGTGAGGACTGGTACTTTGTGGCTTTTTTCACTTCTGTTCTAACTTCGAACAGTTGTAACTTGAGGATTGCCTACGTAAGGAAGGTCCTAAGGCTGAAACAAGCCACGTCATCAGTTTACAGTGCAAAGTTTGGTGGTCTTTGCACACTCACACTGTTACACCAATGAGTGAAAGAAGTTCAGGTAGTCCTTGACTTGCAACAGTTCATTTAGTGATGGTTCAAAGTTACGACGGCACTGGGAAAAAGTGACTTATGACCGCTTTTCACAGTAATGACCTTTGCAACAGCCCCATGATCAGGTGATCAAAACTCAAACACTTGGCAGCTGATTCATATTTATGACGGTCTTGGTGTCAGGTTTTGCGACCTTCTGACAAAGCAACGTCAATGGGGGAAGCCCGATTCACTTAACAACCGGGTTACTCCCTTATCAGCCGCAGTGATATACGTTTTAACAACCGAGGCGAGGAAGGTCGTAAAACGGGGGCCAAACTCACTGAACAAATGTCTCACTTAATAACAGAAATGGTGGGCTCCATTGTGGTCGTAGGTCGAGGACTACCTGTCTGCTGTTGTTAACTTTCCTAAGCTCAAATCAGTTTGGACTTGATTTCTGCTGGTTGCAAATCCAGAAAAGGGTTTAATGCACTCGTCAGTTTAAGTATGTTGTGTGAACACAGCCAAGGAAGATCCAAGATATTTAGCTTTACTGCAGAATGTGCTAGGGGAAAAAAAAAAAAAAAAAAAGTCCTCGATTTATGACCATTCATTTAATGACCGTTCCAAGTTACGACAGCACTGGAAAAAGTGACTTGGGATCGTTTTTCACTCTTACGACCATTGCAGCATCCCCTGGTCCCATGTTCAAAGGCTTTGGCCGCTGACTCATATTTATGACGGTCGCAATGTCCCACGGTCCCCTTTTGCGATGTTCTGTCCAGCAATGTCCATGGGGGAGCCGGGTTCACTTAACAACCGTGTGACTCATTTAACAACCGCACCGATTCCCTTAACGATTGCAGAAAGACTGGTGGTAAAATGGAGGCAAAGCTCACTTAACAACCGTCTCGCTTAGCAAGGACAAAAATTTGGGGCTCGGTTGTGGTCGTTTTTTTTTTGTTTTTTTTTTAAAATTTGATTTATATGCCGCCCTTCTCCGGAGACTCAGGGCGGCTTACAATGCGTTAAGCAATAGCCTTCATCCTTTTGTATATTTATACAAAGTCAGCTTATTGCCCCCACAAACTGGGTCCTCAATTTACCTACCCTAGAAAGGATGGAAGGCTGAGTCAACCTTGAGCCTTGGCGAGATTCGAACCTGCAGTAATTGCAGGCAGCTGGTGTTAATCACAGTGTGTGTAGACCACTGTACTATCAAGGCTCATATGTCGAGGACTGCCTGTAATTGTACAATACGGAAGGCAGGGATTCACTTACATGTTTCCTATCCAGCCAGACCAGTAAGAGAGGCACCACATTTTAAAAGGGAAAGAAAAAAAAGTCATCGTATTTGAAAGCACCGTTTTATTTTAAAGATTAACAAAAAAGAGAGAAAGAAACTTTGATTTAAAACCGCTGTCTTTTTAAGGAATGGACAGGAAAGATTTTTTTAAAAGCAAGTTTATTTCAGTCTTCTTCAGACTAAAGAAGATTTTGGGGAGTGGGACTGGCTGCAGAGGAAAAGAATTTGTCTGAGCTGGACCAGGCTTTCCAAAATTAAAAATGAATTATAATTTCCTCTTGATTGATGGTTCTCTGTTTCTGGCCCTTTAAAGAGAGAGTTCGCCTGCTGCAAACCCAAATAAAGTAGTCCTCTACTTATGACCATAACTGAGCCCCAAATTCCTGCCACTAATGAAACATTTAAGTAAGTTTAGTTCCGTTTTACAACTTTTCTTGCCATAGTGGTAAAATGAGTCACTGCAGTTGTTAAGTAACATTAAGTGAGTCTGGTCGTTAAGTGAGTCTGGCTTTCCCATGGATTTGGCTCGTCAGAAGGTTGCAAACGTGGATCACGTGACCCCGGGAAAATGCAACCGTCATAAATATGAATCAGTTAGAGCAATTAGAACAATGAATCAGTGGAACAACTTGCCTCCAGAAGTTGTGAAGGCTCCAACACTGGAAATTTTAAAGAAGATGTTGGATAACCATTTGTCTGAAGTGGTGTAGGGTTTCCTGCCTGGGCAGGGGGTTGGACTAGAAGACCTCCAAGGCCCCTTCCGACTCTGTTATTCTAAATCGAATAATTGCCAAGGGTTTGAATTTTGATCATTGATCACGGGGATGCTGCAATGGTCGTAAGTGTGGAAAATGGTCGTAAGTTTTTTTCCAGCACCGCTGTAACTTTGAACGGTCACTAAACGAACTGTTGTAAGTTGAGGACTGCCTATCTTGATGGTTCTGTGTTTCTAGCTCTTTAAAGAGCAAGGGTTCGTTTGCCTGCCTGCCAGCCAGGGCCGAGGTCTCCAAATCGTATCAAATTTTGCTTTCTTCTGCAAATCGAATTAAACATAGCAGTAAAGCACATCTGGTCAGTTGGCAATCCGGTTGCCAATTTCTTTGCCGTTGAAGTTGCAAGCGTGGCCCTGTTGGAGGATGATTGCCAGCCTTAAATGGCTAGATAGCTAAAGGCAGAGCAGTGTTGTGCCAGGGTGTGAGTCACAATCCGCAGGAAACTGGAAGTTCCCCATTTCCCCATCCTGTTTGCTTAGAGAGAAAACTGTGAAGTTGTTTGGACTTCAACTCCCAGAATTCCCCAGCCACCCACTCAGTAATAAAACACAAGCATTGTTAACCCACTCGGTGTGATTTTGCATGGACCTGTTCTCCAATCGCTTGCTTTAATTAAGGATGCGGTAATGGGGAATTTTGTACGTTCGTCCAGACTAGACTAAACACCAGATTAAGTGTGTTTAAAGATGCTATCTGCAATTTGTTTCTTAAACCTTGCCAGCGTTTAAGACGGGTGGACTTCAACTCCCAGAATTCCCCAGCCAGCATGTCTTTCTTGATGTGGAAAAGCAAAGAAACTGGTTTTAGTCCTCGGATGGGGCACCACAAGGAAAGCTTTAGGCTGAACAGTTGGGAGAATATCCTGAAAGTAACCGTGGCAAATCATTTCTTGATCATGGCCATCTTTAAAAAAAAATCTACACAATTAAAGGAGACTATATCTTGTTACCCTGGTGGTGGGCAGTTAATTTAATGTCTTTATTTATGTGTTTTTCCTACCTTTCTATCTGGTTTTCTTGCAGACGTTTCGTGACCCAACTAGGGAACATCATCAGTGGTAGCGCTAGTGGGGGAGGGAGGTCCTTCCTTCCTTAGTATTGCTCATGTTCCCTAGTCTGGTCATGAAACGTTTGCAAGAAAACCACCCAGCTCAGAGAGCACCAAGGACTCCACAGTCTTCTTCCTCCTCCTCCTCCTCCTCCTCCTCCTCCTCCTCCTCCTCCTCCTCCTCCTCCTCCTCCTCCAGCACTGATGGTATTCCCTAACTGGGTAATGAAACATCTGCAAGAAAATTACCAAGCTCAGAGATCATCAAGGACCCCACAGTCTTCCTTTTCCTCCTTCTCCTCCTCCTTTTCAAACATCACTCCCTTCTATCACTGATGATGTTCCATAGTTGGGTCCTGAGATGTCTGCAAGAAAACTATCAAGCCCAGGGACCGCTGAGAATGCAACTTTCTCCTTCTCCTTCTCCTTCCCCTTCTCCTTCCCCTTCCTCTTCCTTGTCCTCTCCCTCCTCTCCCTCCTCTCCCTCTCCCTCTCCCTTTCCTTCTCCTTCTTCTCCCTCTCCTTTTCTTTCTTCTTCCTCTTCCTTTTTTTAAAAAAGTTTTTTATTTTTATTTTTTATCAACATATTCATATGTACAGTCTTTTGTCCATCATTAATCATTATTCATTCATCTATTTTCTTTAACTTCCATTTGCTAATTAGTTGTTCGGGTCTGCTCTTCTACCATCTCCTTCCTTTATTTTAATACCACCTTTCCTTTTCTTCTTCCCTTCTCTCTCTTCTTCTCTTTCTTTCTACTTTCCTCATTCCTCCTCTCCTTCCCTTTTCTACTTCCTCTCCTCTTTCCCCTCTCCTCTCTTCTTCCTCCATTTCTTACCCTCTCTCCTCCTCTTTCCTCCTTCTTTCTTCCCCTCCTTTTCCGGTTCTTCTTCCTCTTCCTCTTCCTCTCCTTCTCCTTCTCCTTCTCCTTCTCCTTCTCTTTCTCCTTCTCCTTCTCCTTCTCCAATCTCCATCTTCCTTCCTTCTCCTTCTCCTTTCCAATCTTCATCTTCTTTCCTTCTCCTTCTCCTTCTCCAATCTCCATATTCCTTCCTTCTCCTTCTCCTTCTCCTTCTCCTTCTCCTTCTCCTTTTCCTTTTCCTTCTCCTTCTCCTTCTCCTTCTCCTCCTCCTTTTCCTTCTCCTTCTCCTTCTCCTCCTCCTTTTCCTTCTCCTTCTCCTTCTCCTCCTTCTCCTCCTCCTTCTCCTCCTCCTCCTTCTCTTCCTTCTCCTTCTCCAGTCTCCATCTTCCTTCCTTCTCCTTCTCCTTCTCCAATCTCCATCTTCCTTCCTTCTCCTTCTGCTTTTCCTTCTCCTTCTCCTCCTCTCCTTCTCCTTCTCCTTCTCCTCCTCCTCCTCCTTCTCCTTCTCCTTCTCCTTCTCCTTCTCCTTCCTTTTCCTTCTCCTTCTCCAATCTCCATCTTCCTTCCTTCTCCTTCTGCTTTTCCTTCTCCTTCTCCTTCTCCTCCTTCTCCTCCTCCTCCTCCTTCTCCTTCTCCTTCTTCTCCTCCTCCTCCTTCTCCTCCTTCTCCTCCTCCTTCTCCTCCTCCTTCTCCTCCTCCTTCTCCAATCTCCATCTTCCTTCCTTCTCCTTCTCCTTCTCTTCCTCCTTCTCCTCTTCAAACCTCACTCCCTTGCATCACTGATGATGTTCGGTAGTTGGGTCCTGAAACGTCTGCAAGAAAAGCATCAAGCCCAGAGAGCACTAAGGAGCCCCCCAGTCCTCCTCGTCCGCCTCCTCCTCAAACCTCCCTCCCACTTATACTGATATTGTTCTCTAGTTGGGTCCGCAGGGATCAACCCTGAGTTTCTAGGTTGTGCGAGCGCAGCTTCCAGGGTCGGGGCGGAAGGGGCCTGGCCGGTTGACCTCCAGCCGGGCCAAAGGAGGCAAGAGCAGACCCACTCCCACGCGGGACGCAGAGACAGCCACTGGCGGCTCTTTCCCCGCTTCGCTCCGGCAGCGCAAAGCCCGTGTCGGGACGGAGGAGCCGCTGCTGGCGTCCGCGGGGGGAAGAAGGGGTCGGACCCTCCCTGGGGGCGCTGGAGGAAGCCTCAACAACCCCCCCCGCCCCCCGATGAACTGTGCCCGGGCTGTCTGGTTCCCACACCCCCGGCCCGGCCTCCCGCGCTCCAGCGCTGGGAACGCAGCCCCGCACCGCAGCTGCTCCCCCGCTCGCTGGGAAGGCGCAGCAGCCCCCGAGCCAGCCAGGAGCGCCTGCTCCTAAGCCCCGGTCTTACTACAAGTTGAAGACTACCTTCAATTTACACATACAGATAGAGATTAACAGAGTTGGAGGGGACCTTGGAGGTCATCTAGTCCAACCTCCCGCCCAAATCAGGAGACCCTACACCATTTCTGACCGACGGCAGTCCAGTCTCTTCTTGAAAGCCTCCAGTGATGAAGCTCCCACAACTTCTGAAGGCAACTTCTGGTCCATGGGTTGATTGTTCTCACTGTCGGAAAATCCCTCCTTATTTCCAGGTTGAATCTCTCCTTGGTCAGTTTCCATCCATGATTCCTTCTGACTTTGGAAAATAGCTTGACCCCTTTCTCCTCTCTGGGCAGCCCCTCCAATATTGGAAGATGCTCTCCTGTCTCCCCTGGTCCTTCTCTTCACTAGACTAGCCAGGCCCAGTTCCTGCAACCGTTCATCGTATGTTTTAGCCTCCAGTCCCCTCATCCTCTTTGTTGCTCTTCTCTGCACTCTTTCTAGAGTCTCAGCATCCTTTTTTTACAGATTAAATGAGTTGGAAGGGACCTTGTAGGTCATCTAGTCCAACCCCCCACCCAAGCAGGAGACCCAACACCATTTCTGACAGATGGCAGTCCAGTCTCTTCCTGAAAGCCTCCAGTGATGAAGCTCCCACAACTTCTGAAGGCAACTTCTGGTCCATGGGTTGATTGTTCTCACTGTCGGAAAATTCCTCCATATTTCCAGGTTGAATCTCTCCTTGATTCTTCCTTGTCTGGTCTTCAGGTGCCTTGGAGAATAGTTTGACACCCCCTCCTCCCACCCTCTGTGGCAGCCCCTCAAATATTGGAAGACTATTATCCTGTCCCCCCCCCAGTCCTCCTTTTCATTAAACTAGCAGAATAGAATAACAGAGTTGGAAGGGACCTTGGAGGTCTTCTAGTCCAACCCCCTGCTCAGACCAGGAGACCCTAAAGCCTTAGTAAGGCCACACTAGAGTCCTGCATCCAGTTTTGGTCACCACACTATAAAAAAGATGTTAAGACTCTAGAAAAAGTGCAGAGAAGAGCAACCAGGATGATGAGGGGACTGGAGAGTGAAACATAGGATGAACGGTTGCAGGAACTGGGCCTGGCTAGTGAAGTGAAGTGAAGTGAAGTGAAGTGAAGTGAAGTGAAGAGAAGAGAAGAGAAGAGAAGAGAAGAGAAGAGAAGAGAAGAGAAGGGAAGAAGAAAGGGAAGGGAAGGAGAAGGAAGGGAAAATAAGGAATGAATGGAATGGGATGGGATGGGATGGGATGGGATAGGGATGGGCTGGAGAGGGGAGGGAGGGGAGGGGAGAGAAGAGAAGGGAGAGAAGAGAAGAGAAGGGAAAGGGAAGGGAAGGGAAGGGCCAGGGGAGATGTGATAGCATCTTCCAATATTTGAGGGGCTGCCACAGAGACGAGGGGGTCAAGCTATTTTCCAAAGCACCTGAAGGCCAGACAAGGAGCAATGGATCCTTGGAAATAAGGAAGAATTTTCTGACCTTGAGAACAATTAATCAGTGGAACGGCTTGCCACTAGAAGTTGTGGCTGTTGCAACATTGGAGGCTTCCAAGAAGAGATTGACAACTAATTATCTGAAATGGTATAGGGCAGTGTTGAAATCCAAATTTTTTTTTACTACCGGTTCTGTGGGCGTGGCTTGGAGGGTGTGGTGTGGCTTGGTGGGCGTGGCTTGGTGGCGTGGCAGGGGAAGGATACTGCAAAATCTCCATTCCCACCCCACTCCAGGAGAAGGAGACTGCAAAATCTCTGTTCCCACCCCACTCTGGGGAAGGATACTGCAAATCCCCATTCTGGGGAAGGATACTGCAAAATCCCCATTCCCACCCCACTCTGGGGGAAGGATACTGCAAAATCTCCATTCCCACCCCACTCCAGGAGAAGGAGACTGCAAAATCTCTGTTCCCACCCCCACTCTGGGGGAAGATACTGCAAAATCCCCATTCCCTCCCCACTCTGGGGGAAGGATACTGCAAAATCTCCATTCCCTCCCCACTCTGGGGGAAGGATACTGCAAAATCCCCATTCCCTCCCCACTCCTGAGGGAAGGATATTGCAAAATCTCCATTCCCACCCCAGTCTGGTGCCAGCCAGAGGTGGTATTTGTCGGTTCTCCGAACTAACAGTACTCAAAATTTCCGCTACCGGTTCTCCAGAACTTGTCAGAACCTGTTGGATTTCACCCCTGATCCCAACCCCTCTGCCGAAACAGGAAACTCTATACTATTTCAGACAAATGCCTATCCAATTTCTTCTTCAAAACTTCCAGTGGGGGTCACCCTGAGGGGGCTGGAGGCACTTCCAGTGGGGTGGGGGTATCCCTTCAGCTCCTAATCTCTGGGCCTGGAGGAGGGAAGGGCTGTGGGGAGGGGAGGAGGATCTGGAGCTCTAAAGCTTCCCAGAAGCTCTGCCAACTCTCAGCCAGGGCACTCCTCCTCCTCCTGCTCTGCCTCCCTGACCCCAGGCGGGCACTTTTCCAAAGTGGTTTGGCTGCCAGGCTGAGAGCAAAGCAGACCTTCCTTGCAGCTAGAAGCAAAGTCCTCTTGAAAACGGTGCGCCTGGAAATCTGGGTCTGAATTGGGTGGATTTGTTGAGTGTTCAGCTTTAAGGGGTGTCCATGATGTTCTTACATGTCTTCTCCAAGACCCGAGTTCAAAAGCATCAGGAACCCCAACATTAGGCAGAATCTAGTGGCGAAGTCACCAGGTTAGAAACCAGGAGACAGTGAGTTCCAGTTCCACTTTAGATATGAAAGCCAACTGGTAACTTTGGGCCAAGCACCAGGAGATGGTGAATTCTAGTTCTGCCTTACGCATTAAAGCTGACTGGGTTACTTGGGCCAAGCACCAGGAGACGGTGAGTTCTAGTTCCACTTTAGATATGAAAACTAACTGGTAACTGTGGGCCAAGCCCAGGAGATGGTGAGTTCTAGTGCGGCCTTAGGCATGAAAGCAACTGACTGACTTTGGTGCAAGCACCAGAAGATGGTGAGCTCTAGTCCCACTTTAGGCATGAAAGGCAGCTGGGTGACTTTGGTCCAATCACTAGGAGACGGTGAGTTCTAATCCCGCCTTAGGCATGAAAGGCAGCTGGGTGACTTTGGGCCAATCACCAGGAGACGGTGAGTTCTAGTGCAACCTTAGGCATGAAAGCAACTGAGTGACTTTGGGCCAAGCACCAGGAGACAGTGAGTTCTAGTCCTGCCTTAGACATGAAAGCCAGTTGGGTGACTGTCCCAGTTATTGTCTCTCACCCCAACCCACTCACAGGGTTGTTGTGGAGAAAATAGGAGGAGGAAGGTATGTTGGGTATGTTCTCCATCTTAAGTTATTTATAAAAAAAATAAGGACAGAATAATAATAATAAAAAAATCAAATGAACTAAATAAATAACACCTCTTGTAAGAACCCAAACATTTTATGAAAAGACGTTAAGTTTTCCCTGAGCTGAAGTTGGTCGTAAGTAAGTTTATAATCTTAGAAGCTGCTCCCTCGCATGTCAATCGTCCTCATTCCATCAGACTCAAGAAAAATCTACAACCCCCCCCCCCCCCAAAACGGAGTCACACAGTTTGTATGTTGCTGGCCTGGGCTCAACTGAAGGTCCTCTCATGTAGAAAAAGTGCAGAGAAGAGCAACCAGGATGATTGGGGGATTGGAGACTAAAACATACGATGAACGGTTGCAGGAAATGGGCACGGCTGGTCTATGGAAGAGAAGGACCAGGGGAGACAGGAGAGCATCTTCCAATATTGGAGGGGCTGCCCCAGAGAGGAGGAAGGGGCTCACGTATTTTCCAAGGCACCCGAAGGACAGAGAAGGAATAATGGATGGAAGCTGAACAAGGAGACATTCAACCTGGAAATAAGGAGAAATTTTCTGACAGCGAGAACAATCAACCGATGGAACAGAAGTTGCCTTCAGAAGTTGTGGGAGCTTCATCCCTGGAGGCTTTCAAGAAGGGACTGGACTGCCATCGGTCAGAAATGGTGCAGGGTCTCCTGCTTGGGCAGAGGGTCAGACTAGATGACCTCCAAGGTCCCTTCCCTTCCAACTCTTGTTATTCTATTCTAAAAGACAAGGATATCCCTGTCATAAAGGATATATGGGGATATAAATAACGCACAAGCAACCCATAATGTATATACTACATTACAGTACACATGTACAGGTAGTCTTCAACTTACGACCATACTTCAACCCAAAATTCCTATTGGAAAGGAAGTGAGGCATTCGTTAAGTGAGTTTTGCCCCCATTTTACAACTTTCCTTGCCACGGCTGTTCAGTGAACGCCTGCAGTTGTTAAATGAGTAACACTGTTGTTAAGTGAATCTGTCTCCTTTCCCCCCTCCCCACATTGACTTTGGCTTATTCAGAGGGTCACAAAAGGGGGAATCACTTGACACCTGAGACACTGGACACCGTCGCAAATATAAGCCAGTTTGCCCAGCATCATCCAAATTCTGATCATGTGGGGATGCTGCGTTGGTCGTAAGTGTGAAAAACAGTCGTAAGTCAACTTTTTTTTTCGTGCCGTGGCAACTTTCAACGGTCACTAAATGAACTGTCGTAAATCGAGGACTACCTGTATACTACATTACAGTATATATTAGAACTTTCTGCATGGGCTAGCGGTTGGACTAGGACAGGGGTCCTAGGCAACTTTAAGACTTGTGGACTTGGCAACTTTAAGACTTGGCAACTTTAAGACTTGTGGACTTCAACTCCCAGAATTCCTCAGCCACTGGCTGAGGAATTCTGGGAGTTGAAGTCCACAAGTCTTAAAGTTGCCAAGGTTGGAGACCCTTGGACTAAAAGGCCTTCAAGATCCCTTCCAACTCTCCTATTCTGTTATCTGTTCTATTATCTGTTCTATGTTCTTGCAAATGACCAAACCATTGGAGAATAGTTGGTAATGGCAGTCAAAAGAAGGGCCTCTTGAGATGGCTGGCGGGGGGAAGCTTTTTGCCCAGGACCTCTTTTCCTGCTGGCTTAAAGCTCTCCAAACTCCAAGAGAGAGAGAGAGAAGAAAAAAAAAAGAGGTGATTTCAAACGCATCCTTTTCAGACTTCTCTGTGAAGCTCATGCACATAGCAGCGTTCCCAAACTCCTCTTCAGTGGGTCAGGTCTCCGTTCCTCTTCCGTCCTGCCCACCCACCTTCTCTCCTTCCTTCTCGGTGGGTGGCCTGGATCGGTTCCTTCCTCCACCGAAGAGGCCCCCCCCCCCTCAACTCTCCCCTTCCTGCTTCTGGGTGGAGGTTCCAAGGACCGGCTGTCTGCTGGACACTGTCTGGGAACGCGGAAGGATTTTTATTTTCTGGGTTTTTGGTTTTTTTTTTTGGGCTACGGTCTCCGTTGAGCTCAGAAGCTGAGCCAAGGTCTACAAGAGATTTGGCATTTTAAGCAGTTTCCCCCCAGAATCCAGTTAGGTGGATGAGATAGGAGTTAGCTATCCAGTTAGGAGCCTGGATAGCTCTGCAGACAAGGCACTGCAATTTAACACCAGCTGTCTGCAATTAAAGTAAGTTCGAATCTTGCCAGGCTCAAGGTTGACTCAGCCTTCCATCCTTTCTAAGGTAGGTAAATTGAGGACCCAGTTTGTGGGGGCAATAAGCTGACTTTGTATAAAAATATACAAAAGGATGAAGGCTATTGCTTAGCGCACTGTAAGCCGCCCTGAGTCTCTGGAGAAGGGTGGCATATAAATCAAAATTAAAAAAAAAAAAAGAAAGAAAGAAAAAGAAGGGAGGAAGGGAGGAAAAAGAAAGAAGGAGAGATAAAGAAGGGAGGGAAGGAGGGAAAGAAAGTGAGGGAGGGAAAGAAAGAAAGGAAAAGAAAGGAAAAGAGAAAGGAAGGAAAGAAAGAAAGAAAAAGAAAAAGAAGGGAGGGAGGGAGGAAAAAAGAAAGAAGGAAACAAAGGGAGGGAGGGAGGGCCTGGTGGCTCAGCAGACTGATAGCATTGTGATTAACACCAGCTGCCTGCAATTACTGCGAGTTCGAATCTCACCAGGCTCAAGGTTGACTCAGCCTTCCATCCTTTCTAAGGTAGGTAAATTGAGGACCCAGTTTGTGGGG
The DNA here is from genome assembly GCF_029531705.1 of Pantherophis guttatus. Next base: position 283,313 of record NW_026844040.1, on the reverse strand, counting down.
GCAATAAGCTGACTTTGTATAAAAATATACAAAAGTATGAAGGCTATTGCTTAACTCATTGTAAGTCACCCTGAGTCTCCAGAGAAGGGCGGCATATAAATCAAAATAAAAAATAAAAAAAATAAAAAAAGATTCCTTTTTTTAATGATTGATTGATTTATTTTTGTCCTGCCTTGGTTATGTTTACAAATAACTCAAGGTGGTAAACAGATCCAACACATCTCTCTCCTTCTCTTTTCCCCATAACAAGAACTCACCGTCTCCTGGTGATTGGCTCAGACTCACTCAGCTGGCTTTAATGTCTAAGGCAGGACTAGAACTCACCGTCTCCTGGTGATTGGCCCAAAGTCACCCAGCTGGCTTTCATGCCTAAGGCGGGACTAGAACTCCCTGTCTCCTGGTGATTGGCCCAAAGTCATCTGACTAGTTTCTGTTGCTTAATGTGGGACTAGAATTCACAGTCTCCTGGTGCTCCAACACTGGAGGTTTTTTAAAAAAGAGACTGGGCTGCCATTTGTCAGAAATGGGGTAGGGAGGGTCTCTTGCTTGGACGAGGGGTTGGTCTGGATGACCTACAAGATCCCTTCCAACTCTATTAATCTGTAATCAGAATATCAGAGTTGGAAGGGCCCAGAGGTGGCATCCAGTCGGTTTGGACCGGTTCCCCCAACCGGTAGCGGAAATCGTGGGTGGGCATGCCCCCCTGCCCCCTTGCCCCCCTGCCCCCCTGCCTCCAGTGTTGGAGCACCCACAGCTTCTGGGAGGGTTTGATGATGGTAGGTCAAATTAGCTCCAAATTAGCTCAGGGAATCCAGGCTTCCACTCAACTTCCTGTAGGATGTAATTTCAGGATAGGAAGATTATTGTTGCTTTTGAACTTTGGTGTCGGAGAAGACTCCGGAGATCATCTGTGAACAGCCAAGAAAATAAATCATCAACAGCTCACTGAACCGAAGAGTATTCGCAAATGTGATGTGGGATTACATATCAAAGCTTCGGAATCTGAATTTATCTGGAATTTTGTTTGCACGGAAGAGGGTGGGGTACGAAGGGCTAAAAGCAAAGATTACAAGCCTTTGTAATCTTGTTACAAATTAACAAGATCGGTAAAATATAAGGAAAACCAATAAAAAATGTTTTACCGCTGGCATTTGGCTCCCTCAAGATTGGCAAAAATATATCCAAATTTGACTCCAAATTGCTGGAAATGTGGACAGAAACAGGGTACCTTCTACCACTCATGGTGGCTGTGTCCAGAATAAAAAAAAATACTGGAAAAAAAATTAAAAAATGGTTGCAAGAAATAACAGGTGTTCAATTAGAATTTGTACCAGAACTATACCTACTGGGAAGAAGGGGAAAAACCTACAATAAGAAGACAAGACATATGATTTTACATATAACGACAGCGGCGAGATTGTCTTTTGCGCAATGTTGGAAAAATGTGAAGATGCCCTCCGAAGATCAAATAATCAAAAAAAATTACGATTTGCGCTGAAATGGATAAACTAACATTGGAACTGAAAAAAATGACAAACTCGGAGTACTATGTATCATGGGAGAAACGGTACGAATGGATTAAAAAGAGAAAGATGAAACAGACATAACAGAATTTGATGAAGTAAAAGTATATAGACTATAAGTGTTTTATAGGGATAAGTTTTGTAAATGGACACAGTTCTGTATAAAAAAATGGGGTTTTTTTCCCCCCGTCTCTTCCCTTTTCTTTCTTTTTCTTTTCTTTCTCTCTCTCTCTTTCTTTCTTTCTTTCTTTTTTTGCATCTCTTGCATTCTTTGTTGTTGCTGTTGTTTTTGCTTGTAATTTTGTATGTACGTTTTTGGTTCTGTGTTTATCGAAAAATTAATAAAATTTTAAAAGAAAAAACAGTGATGGGATTCAGCCGGTTCGTACCTGTTCGGGCAAAGATTGTGGCAGAGATTGTGGGTGTACCCGTCCCGACGTAAAGACATCCTATTTAACCACATTTTCGTGTGAAAGGGGCACATGTGTGGGGCAAACTGGTGCTAAGAATATGTGAAACCCACTGCTGGCTAAAAGACTATTTTTTGAAAAACTGGTGCAAGGAAATAGATATACTGAAATACTAGAATTAGCAGAAACTTGCTAATTGTTTCCTGCAACATATATACGTATGATATATGATGTCTTTGTATACCTAAATGCTGTAAACATTTGTTTCTTGGAACACATACATATATTATGCCTTTAAAGTTGTAACACAAGTATGCCACGTTGACTAACTTCCTGAAAGAAACATATACTGTTATTATTTATTTATTAGTTTGATTTATATGCCGCCCTTCTCCGGAGACTCAGGGCGGCTTACAATGCATTAAGCATTGGGGTCTATAAATTATCTGGCATTTGCCAAAATGTATGTTCCACCTTTTGATCAGAGCCTTATCTCTGTATCTGTATCTTGAGTTCCCTTCACTCCAGGGGGTTAAATTTACTTATTTATTTATTTATTTATTTAGTCAAGCATATATAAGATAACTGGTAAAAGTATAAACATAATTTGAATACATGAAAAGAGTAAGTAAAAAGGAATATAAAGCCAGGGACGGAAGGCACGCTGGTGCTCTTATGCACAAACCCCTTACAGACCTCTTAGGAATGGGGTGAGGTCAACAGTAGACAGTCTAAGGTGAAAGTTTTGGGGGTTTGGGGAAGAAACTACAGTCAGGTAGTGCATTCCAGGCATTGACCACTCTGTTGCTGAAGTCGTATTTTCCGCAGTTTAGTTTGGAACGGTTTACCTTGAGTTTGTATCTATTGTGTGCTCGTGTATTGTTGTGGTTGAAGCTGAAGTAGTTGTTGACAGGAAGGACATCGTAGCAGATAATTTTATGTACTACTCTAAGGTCAGACTGAAGTCGGCATAGTTCTAAGTTGTCTTAAGCCCAAAATTTGGAGTCTGGCAGCATTAGGTATTTTATTGCGGTTAGAGGAATGAAGGACTCTTCTCGTAAAATATCTCTGGACTCTCTCGATTGTATTTATGTCCGATATGCAGTGCGGGTTCCAGACAGACGAGTTGTATTCAAGAATTGGTCTAGCAAAAGTTTTTAGCCATCTATCTATCATCTATCATCTATCTATCTATCTATCTATCATCTATCTATCTATCTATCTATCTATCTATCTATCTATCTATCTATCTATATCTATTGGTATCTCTCTCTCTCTATCTATCTATCAGTATCTATCTGTCTATCTATCATCTATCATTAGCTACCAATCTATCTATATCTACCGGTATCTATCTATCTATCTATCTATCTATCTATCTATCTATCTATCTATCTATCTATCTATCTATGTCTGTATATCTATTGGTATCTCTCTCTCTCTCTCTATCGGTATCTATCTGTCTATCTATCATCTATCATTAGCTACCAATCTATCTATATCTACCGGTATCTATCTACCGGTATCTATCTATCTATCTATCTATCTATCTATCTATCTATCTATCTATCTATCTATCTATCTATCTATCCATGTCTGTATATCTATTGGTATCTCTGTCTATCTATCTATCTATCGGTATCTGTCTATCTATCTATCTATCTATCTATCTATCTATCTATCTATCCATGTCTGTATATCTATTGGTCTTTCTCTCTTCCTCTCTCTCTCTCTCTATCGGTATTTATCTGTCTATCTATCTATCTATCTATCTATCTATCTATCTATCTATCTATCATCTATCTATGTCTGTATATCTATTGGTCTCTCTCTCTTCCTCTCTCTCTCTCTCTCTCTCTCGGTATCTGTCTGTCTATCTATCTATCTATCTATCTATCTATCTATCTATCTATCTATCT
>NW_026844040.1:107500-279283 GCF_029531705.1 Pantherophis guttatus | reverse complement strand
TATCTATCTATCTATCTATCTATCTATCTATCTATCTATCTATCTATGTCTGTATATCTATTGGTCTCTCTTCCTCTCTCTCTCTCTATCTATCTATCTATCGGTATCTCTCTGTCTGTCTGTCTGTCTATCAATCTCCCTCCCTCCTTCCCTCCCCCCCAACACACACATACACACAATTGCAACTGTCACAAGTCTAAGTCTAAGGGGGCAGCTTGGCCTTCGGCTGTGATGTTTGTAGCTTGGATCGCCTTCCTGCAGGTCGAACTTCCCACGCCTCGGGGCTGCGTCTGCGTGGCCTTTTGCAGAGCCACGGATGGTGCCGCCCGTCTTCTGGCCTCGGGCTGCACTAGCCGTGACCGTCCGAAGCTGTTTTTAGCCCGGAGCTGGCTTGGTGGCTAGATGACTCCACGTCTGAAGGACGATGAATCAGCCAAAGGGACACATTCCTGCGTGCTGGAAAATTTGCAGAGGCTGGAGAAATGGGGGAGCCCTGCTGGGCTTCTGCTCCACTGAAGGGGGAGAGGCAGCCTCCTCCTGGGCCCACCAGACCCCGAAGGTGGGCGACGGATGCAGGGCAGAGCCCAGCTCCTGGGAACCAGACAGGAAAGCCGAGGACGTCAGAAGCTTTCCGTGTAATTCGAACCAGATGCTCTCCATCCCAGTGGGGCTGCAGGGGTGGTCAGAGTCAGGAACTGCTCAGGGGCAGGAAACGGGACTGGGAGGCGAGTCCACCGTGAAGGCAGAGATGGAATCTGTGTGTGAGTTTATGGGATTTTGGCATGCAGCAAAAAAAGGGCAGGAGAAGAAGCAACGGATGGAAAGTAACCAAGGAGAGAAGCAACTTAGAACTAAGGAGAAACTTCCTGACAGTTAGAACAATTAATCAGTGGAACTGCTTGCCACCAGAAGTTGTGAATGCTCCAACACTGGAAGCTTTTAAGAAGAGATTGAAAAGCCATTTGTCTGAAATAGTACAGGTAGTCCTCGACTTACGACCACAAGATTTCTGTGGCTAAGTGGAACCTTTGTGAAGTGGGTTTTGCCCCGTGTTACGACCGTTCTTGCCACGGTTGTTAAGGGAGTCCCTGCAGTTGTTAAGCTAGGAAAACGGTTGTTAAGTGAATCAGGTTTCCCCCAACGACTGTGCTTGTTAGAAGGCCGACAAGGGGGAATCACATGACCCCAGGACACTGTGAGCGTCATAAATACGAGTCAGTTGCTAAGTGTCTAAATTTTGATCACGTGACCGCTGGGACGTTGGAAAGGGAAGGAGAGAGAAGGGGAGGGAAGGAGGAGAGGGAAGGAGAGAAGAGGAGAGGAGAGAAAGGGAAAGGGAAAAGGAAAGGAAAGGAAAGGAAGGGAAGGAAAGGAAAGGAAAGAAGAGGAGAGGAGAGGAGAGGAGAGGAGAGGAGAGGAGAGGAAGGGAAAGGGAAAGGGAAAGGGAAAGGGAAAGGGAAAGGGAAAGGGAAAAGGAAAGGAAAGGAGAGGAGAGGAGAGGAGAGGAGAGGAGAGGAGAGGAGAGGAGAGGAGAGAAAGGGAAAGGGAAAGGGAAAGGGAAAGGGAAAGGGAAAGGGAAAAGGAAAGGAAAGGAAAGGGAAGGGAAGGGAAGGAAAGGAGAGGAGAGGAGAGGAGAGGAGAGGAGAGGAAGGGAAGGAAAGGAGAAGGGAAGGAAAGGAAAGGAAAGGGAAGGAAACAGAAGGAAAGGAGAGGAGAGGAGAGGAAGGGAAAGGGAAAGGGAAAGGGGAAAGGAAAGGAGAGGAGAGGAAAGGAAAGGAAAAGGAAAGGAAAGGAAAGGAAAGGAAGGGAAGGGAAGGGAAGGGAAGGGAAGGGAAGGGAAGGGAAGGGAAGGAAAGGAAAGGAAAGGAAAGGAAGAAAGAAAGGAAAGGAAAGGAGAAAGTAAAGGAAAGAAGGAAAGGAAAGAAGAGGAAAAGGAAAGGAAAGAGGAAAAGGAGAGGAGAGGAGAGGAGAGGAAAGATCTGGGGAAGTGCAGTTCTTTAAGGAAGGCATTCTAGCAGACTCTTTAGCAGATCCATCTGAAACCTCCCAACTGGGGTCAAAGAGCAACTCTGAAGAAATTGCTCCTTGCCATATAAAGGCAGCTTCCCGTCTCTCAGGGAAACGTTGCAGACCTACAAACGGCCCGGGACGAGCCCTTCCCCTGGCATCTGCTCAGGCCACTGTTCAAGCCATCGGAGCCCCTTCTGAGCGCCTGGGAGTTGCGGTTGGGTTGGGCGGACCTTTGGCGTCGTGCCATCCGATCCGTCCCCGGCTGATTCCATGGGGCCACCTGGCAGTCGGCTTTGGGAGACAAGGGGCTGGAATCGCCCAGCACCTCCGTTAGTTAAACGGGCATTTTGCCAGATTGTGGGAAACCTGCCATGATTTAGGCATCAAGTTAAACCCTTTTGGGGGGTGTCGTTTCTCTGAGTCAGCCTCAACTCTTGGCAACGGCCTGGAAAAAGTCAGCGTCCCTTGGCAACCTTCTCAGGAATGGGGGTGCCCAGACTTTCTTTTTTCTGAGGCTGAGAGAGGGGGATTGGCCCAAAGTCACCCAGCTGGCTTTCGCGCCTTAGGCAGGACTAGAACTCACCGTCTCCTAGTGATTGGACCAAAGTTACCCAGCTGGCTTTCGCGCCTTAGGCAGGACTAGAACTCACCGTCTCCTGGTGATTGGGCCAAAGTTACCCAGTCACCTTTCATGCCTAAGGCGGGACTAGAACTCACTGACTCCTAATGATTGGACTAAAGTCACCCAGTCAGCTTTCATGCCTAAGGCGGGACTAGAACTCACTGACTCCTAGTGATTGGACTAAAGTTACCCAGCTGGCTTTCATGCCTAAGGCGGGACTAGAACTCACATCTCCTAGTGATTGGACCAAAGTTACCCAGCTGGCTTTCATGCCTAAGGCGGGACTAGAACTCACCATCTCCTAGTGATTGGACCAAAGTTACCCAGCTGGCTTTCGCGCCTTAGGCGGGACTAGAACTCACCGACTCCTAGTGATTGGACTAAAATCATCCACCCGGTTTCATGCCAAAGGCGGGACTAGAACTCACTGACTCCTAGTGATTGGACTAAAGTCACCCAGTCAGCTTTCATGCCTAAGGTGGGACTAGAACTCACTGACTCCTAATGATTGGACTAAAGTCACCCAGTCAGCTTTCATGCCTAAGGCGGGACTAGAACTCACCATCTCCTAGTGATTGGACCAAAGTTACCCAGCTGGCTTTCGCGCCTTAGGCGGGACTAGAACTCACCGACTCCTAGTGATTGGACTAAAATCATCCACCCGGTTTTCATGCCAAAGGCGGGACTAGAACTCACTGACTCCTAGTGATTGGACTAAAGTCACCCAGTCAGCTTTCATGCCTAAGGTGGGACTAGAACTCACTGACTCCTAATGATTGGACTAAAGTCACCCAGTCAGCTTTCATGCCTAAGGCGGGACTAGAACTCACTGACTCCTAGTGATTGGACTAAAGTTACCCAGCTGGCTTTCATGCCTAAGGCGGGACTAGAACTCACCATCTCCTAGTGATTGGACCAAAGTTACCCAGCTGGCTTTCGCGCCTTAGGCGGGACTAGAACTCACCGACTCCTAGTGATTGGACTAAAGTCACCTAGTCAGCTTTCATGCCTAAGGCAGAACTACAACCCTCCATTTCTCAACTTTTGATTGAGTGACTTCAACCACTACCCTAAAGTAGTTCTCAACATAAACCATGCTGGGATTGTATTCTTTGACCTTCCTTCCTTCCTTCCTTCCTTCCTTCCTTCCTTCCTTCCTTCCTTCCTTCCTTCCTTCCTTCCTTCCCTCCTTCCCTCCTTCCTTCCCTCCCTCCCTCCCTCCATTTTTTGTCGTCTATTTTTCTTTCTTGCTTCCTTCTTTCCTTCCCCACATCCTCCCTCCTCCTTTCCTCACTTCCATCCTCCTTTCCATCCTCCCTTCCTTCTCCTTTCTTTCCTTCCTTCCTTCCTTCCTTCCTTCCTTCCTTCCTTCCTTCCTTCCTTCCTTCCTTCCTTCCTTTCCTCCCTCCCTCCCTTTTTTCCTTCCTTCCCACATCATCTGCAGGGAGCAAGATTGAGAAAATATGCAAAGGACTTTTGAAAAAATAAGCGACGTCCAGATTCTCCCCCATAGCTCTCAGGCCCTTTGCCAACTTGCACAAAACCTCCTTCTTCTTTCTTTCTTTCTTTCTTTCTTTCTTTCTTTCTTTCTTTCTTTCTTTTCTTTCTTTCTTTCTTTCTTTCTTTCTCTTTCTTTCTTTCTTTCTTTTCTCTTCTTTCTTTCTTTCCTTTCTTTCTTTCTCTCTCTCTCTCTCTCTCTCTCTCTCTCTCTCTCTCTCTCTCTCTCTCTCTCTCTCTGTCTGACTCTGGCAGGAAGGATTTCCAGAGGTCTCCTGACCTCCCCATCCCTGTTAATTAAGAGCAGGGAGGCAGCTGACCCAGACATCTGGGAAGGGATCTACACAGGTTCTTTAGCCAAGATCCCCCCCCCAAAAAAAGGGGGTGGGGAAGCTGCGAGAAGTTAAGGAAGAAGCAGCCCTGAAGATCTTCCTCAACTCCCACAGCCACATTTGAACCTCTCCTTGTGGGAAAGCCTGCCTCTCCTGGGCTTCTGCTCCAAGACTTTCCTTGGTCAATCTGTCAGATAAGAATTAGAAAATAACAGAGTTGGACGTGTCTGTGAAGAAGAGGAAGCTTCTTGGATGAGAATCAAAACATCTTCAAGCAAAAAACAAAGGAAGTCCAATTGCCTTTTCCAAAAGCACCTTTGGGACAACAGAATTGGAAAGGACCTCAGAGGTCTTCTAGTCCAGCCCCAACTCAAGCAGGAGACTCTATACCAGAGGTGGGTTTCAGCAGGTTCTGACCAGTTCTGGAGAACCGGTAGCGGAAATTTTGAGTAGTTTGGAGAACCGGTGGTAAAAATTCTGACTGGCCCCGCCCGCATCTATTCTCTGCCTCCCGAGTCCCAGCTGATCGGGAGGAAATGGGGATTTTGCAGTAACCTTCCCCCAGGAGTGGGGAGGGAATGGAGATTTTACAGTATCCTTCCCCTGCCACGCCCACCAAGCCACGCCCACAGAAAAGGTATTAAAAAATTTGAAACCCACCACTGCTCTACACTATTCCGAACAAATGGCTGTTTAATCTCTTCTTAAAAGCTTTCAGTGATGGGGCACACACAACTTCTGGTGGCAAGCAGTTCCACTGGTTAATTGTTCTCACTGTCAGGAAATTTCTCCTTAGTTCCAGGTTGCTTCTCTCCTTGATGAGTTTCCATCCGTTGCTTCTTGTCTTGCCTTCAGATGCTTTGGAGAATAAATTGAGCCCCCTCTCTTCTTTGGGGCAGCCCCTGAGATATTGGAAGACTTTCTATCATGTCTCCCCTAGTCCTTCTTTTCACCAAACTAGACATACCCAGTTCCCGCAACCGTTCTTCATAAGTTTTAGCCAGTGGTGAAATGTAAAATAAAACCAATTTCACTTTTCATCAAAAAAAATCACTTTTATATATCTGGGGTCCTTTTCTGTAAAGACGTATTTTTGGTGGGAGGACCCAGACTTGATTTAACCATGGTTCCTAATAAAGCCCTTCTTTGTGTACGATTTTCATGACTGTACAGGTAGTCCTCGACTTATAACGGTTTCATTTAGTAACCGTTGAAAGTTACAATGGCGCTGAAAAAAGTGACTTATGACTTTTTTTCACACTTATGGCCATCGCAGCATTCCTGCGGTCACACACGATCAGCATTTGGAGGCTTGGCAACTGGCATGTACTTATGACAGTTGCAGTGTCCCGGGGTCTCACTTATGACCATTTTTCACACTTACGACCTTTGCAACATCCCAGGGCCACGGGATTTGCATTTTGGATGCTTGACAGACTGACTCACATTTATGACGGTTGCAGTGTCCCGGGGGTCACATGATCCCCTTTTGCGTCTGACCAACGAAGTCAACGGGGAAGCCAGATTCGCTTAACGACAATGCTACTGACTTAGCAACTGCAGTGATTCACTTAGCAACGGTGGCAAGAAAGATCGCAAAAGGGGACCAAACTCACTTCATGACTGTCTCGTTTAGCAACAGAAATGTTGGGCTCAGTGGTCGGAAAAGTGCTGTCTCTTTTTTTTTGTGAGAAGCAACTGGACTTTTTGGTTTTTCTTTGAAGACGTTTCGCTTCTCCTCTGAGAAGCTTATCCGGCTCTTATGTTTTTGCTCAGAGTGGAAGAAGCTTCTCGGAGGAGAAGCGAAATGTCTTCAAAGAAAAACCAGGAAGCCCAGTTGCCTCTTGCAAAAAAACAGCACCTTTGGGGCAGAGAGGCTCCATAGACCTTTGTGGTCGTAAGTCGAGGACCACCTGTAGCCAGGGGTGAAACGTAAAATTTGTTACTACCGGTTCTGTGGGCGTAGCTTGGGGGGGTAATGTGACTGGGTGGGCGTGGCCAACTTTTTTTTTTTTTTTAAACTTTTCAAAGCATTTTTTCTAATGCTTTGAAAAGCCTCTCTGCCGATCAGGCAACTCAGCTGGGATCGTCAGAGGCTTTTATAAGCATTTTTTTTTCTACAACCTCTTCGGCCAAGAGGTTGCAAAAAAAAATGCTTTGAAAAAGCCTCTGACGATCCCAGCTGAGCTGCGGGATCATCAGAGGCTTTTTTTTTTTTTTTTTTTTACTTTTAAAAGCATTTTTTCGGCCGAAGAGGTTGTAGAAAAAATGCTTTTAAAAGTAAAAAAAAGAAAAAAGCCTCTGATGATCGCGCAGCTCAGCTGGGCATGGTGGTGGGGGGCAGGGATTTTTGCTACCGGTTCTCCGAACCACCCGCCTCCATCGCTACCGGATCGGGCGATCCGGTCCGAACCGGGAGCATTTCACCCCTGCCTGTAGCCCAACATTTCCTCCCAGCATTTCCAAATTTTCAGTTGAGCGAAACTGCCGGATCTGGCATAGCCAGAGGAGAAAAAAGAACAAACTTTGCACGCCGTTTAAACAACGGATCCTGGATTGGTTCCTTCCAACCGTAAAATCGGGCGGGCTCATCTCCTGACCCATACTTGCTCCAGAGGGGCCGATGCGGGAGCCAAACCCTACAGCCGTCGGAGGAGAGAGAGCGCCGTAATGGCTTGTCCTCAAAAACAGTTCGAATCGCCCCATTCAGGCATGGGCCCCGATGGAAGGAAAACTCCCAATTCCTGCTGGGAAGGAATCTATTCCTGCTGGCTTTGGAACCGGATGCATTGAAACAGGGAACAAAGATGCTCGGTTTTATCTCTGGTAGAGAGCCATTTCTTGGGTCTTCTCCAACTGGAGGCTGACCTTTGGCCAACGGAGAAGAAGAGACCCTGTGCATACAGCAGTTCCTGTCTGTTGGTGGTCAGCTCTCCGGCAGACCTTGCAAATGGCCAGGAGGAGGAGAGGAGGAGGAGGAGGAAGAAGAGGAAATGGAGTGCAGATGGTCTCCATTAAGCAGCTCATTGGGCTCGCCCATTGCAGCGCCTCCTTCAAGGGGCAAAGAGCTTCTCGGTGCCAAGAGCTCTGGACAACGAGGGTTTCCTCCTTCCTTGCCCCCTGCCCATCTGGTGGGGAGCTCACTTCCTGTACTGCAGCCTGCCCAGAGCCAAGAAGACCCTCCCCTCCCCAGCCCTCCGTTTCCTGCCCCAAGATCAGTTTCCCCGCTGGTTTCTCCTGACCTTTGGAGTGATGGACAAGGAGGAAAGGGAAGGAAGAGAAGGGGAGGGAAAAAGAAAAGGAAAAGGAAAAGGAAAAGAAAAAGGAAAAGGAAAAGGAAAGGAAAGGAAAGGAAAGGAAAGGAAAGGAAGATAGAAGGGAAGGGAAGGGAAGGGAAGGGAAGGGAAGGGAAGGAAGGAAAGGAAAGGAAAGGAAAGGAAAGGAAAGGAAAGGAAAGGAAAGGAAAGGAAAGGGAAAGGAAAGGAAAGGAAGAAGGAAAGGAATGGAAGATGGAAGGGAACGGAAGGGAAGGGAAGGGAAGGGAAGGGAAGGAGGAAAGGAAAGGAAGAAGGAAAAGAAAGGAAAGGAAAGGAAGAAGGAAAGGAAAGGAAGAAGGAAAGGAAAAGAAAGGAAGGGAAAGGAAAAGAAAAGAAAAGAAAAGAAAAGAAAAGAAAAGAAAGAAAAGAAAAAGGAAGACAGAACGGAAGGGAAGGGAAGGGAAGGAAGAAGGAAAGGAAGATGGAAAGGAAAGGAAGAAGGTAAGGAAAAGAAAGGAAAAGAAAGGAAAGGAAAGGAAAAGAAAAGAAAAGAAAAGAAAAGAAAAGAAAAAGGAAGACAGAACGGAAGGGAAGGGAAGGGAAGGGAAGGAAGAAGGAAGGAAGATGGAAAGGAAAGGAAGAAGGTAAGGAAAAGAAAGGAAAAGAAAGGAAAGGAAAGGAAAAGAAAAGAAAAGAAAAGAAAAAGGAAGACAGAAAGGAAGGGAAGGAAAGGGAAGGAAAGGAAGATGGAAGGGAAGGAAGAAGGAAAGGAAGAAAGAAAGGAAGAAGGAAAGGAAGAAAGAAAGGAAAGGGTTGGTAGGGTGGCTATGATATCCTAGATGGCTGTGAAAGTTGGGCCTTTCAAAAATCAAGACAGGAAGACAATCGGTTGAGCTGGGGTGCTGGAGAAGGCGCCTGCGTGTTCCTTGGACACCAAAGGGGACTAACAAGCAAACACCAGACGTGTCCCTGGAAGGCAAACCCACAAAAGCTGCATCTCACTTATTTTGGCCATGTCATTTGTGGGGGAGAATCGTCTGTAGAAAGCAATGGCATTGGGAAGAATCAGCGGTTAAATTGGCTGTGCCAACAACCGTTGTCGATTGTGGGACCTTCCTTGGCCACTTTGCATTTTAATTTGTACATTTGTGTACAGTGAGGCGTAGCTATGGGGGACGTAGCTTCCTATGTTCCCCCATATCTAAAAACAATTGTGAAAGTTGGACCTTAAGAAAGCAAGACAGGAAGAAAAGTTTTGAGCGGAGGTGCTGGAGAAGGTGCCTGCGTGTTCCTGGGACAGCAAAAGGGGCTGACCAGGTGGCTCAGTGGCTAAGACACTGAGCTTGTCAATCAGAAAGATTGGCAGTTCCGCAGTTCGAATCCCTAGTACAGGTTTCCTGCGTGAGCAGGGGGTTGGACTAGATGACCTCCAAGGTCCCTTCCAACTCTGTTATTGTTAAGAAGCAGGTATGGAGCATATGACACCAGACATGTGTTGGCCAGGCAAGGGACAATGGATGGAAACTGATCAACGAGAGATTCAACCACATTTCAATTTCTTATTTGATTAATATTTATACCTATTTCATCATTTGTGTACATTTTTATAATAAACTCACTTTTTCTCTTTTACCCCCCCCTCCCTTTTTCCTTTTACCTAGGCATGAGAATAGAGATAAATAGAAAATTGGGGCTGCTCAAACACCATTCTAGACTGAACTGGAGCCTGAATAGCTCAACAGACTAAGCACTGTAATTTAACACCAGCTGCCTGCAATTACTGCAGGTTCGAATCTCGCCAGGCTCAAGGTTGACTCAGCCTTCCATCCTTTTTAAGGTAGGTAAATTGAGGACCCAGTTTGTGGGGTAGCAATAAGCTGACTTTGTATAAAAAATATACAAAAGGAATGAAGGCTATTGCTTAACGCACTGTAAGCCGCCCTGAGTCTCCGGAGAAGGGCGGCATATAAATCAAATTTAAAAAAAAAAAAAACTGAAAAGGGAAACAACAAGAGAGAGGGGAAGGAGGAGAGAGAGGAGAGAGAGAGGAAGGGAGAAGAGAAGAGAGGAGAGGGAGAGAGAGAGAAGAAAGGGAAAAGGAGAGGAAGAAAAGGGAGGGGAAAGAGGAGTAGGAGAGAAGGTTAGAAGGGGGGAAGAAGAGAGGAGTGGGGGAAGGGAAGGGGAAGTAGGAAAGAGAAGGAGAGGAAGAACGAAGAAAGTAGGAGGAGAGAGAGAGAGGAAGGAAGAGAAGGGGAGGAGAAGAAGAAAATTTGTAGCAAAATAAAGAAGGGTAAATGGTAAAGGAGCAGCCCCGAATAAGCAAAGATTGAAAGTTAAGACGAATGGAAAATGGTGGATAAATGACTATATATGTAAATATGTGTATGAGAAATAAAAATAAAAACTTTTTTTGGGGGGAAAAAAGGAGAGATTCAACAGTGGTGAAATCTGGATCTGTTCGCTAGCTGCGCATGTGGAGTTCGCACCAAAAGGAGGCTTGGGAAGGTAAGTAGAACAGCAGTGGGGGGGGGGGGGGTTGAAATCACCTGTGGTGTGAGATCTTGGGAACCTTTTAAAAAAGTTTTCTAAAGCATTTTTTACTACCGGTTCGGGCGAATTGGCCCAATGGTAGCATTTCACCCCTGGATTCAACCTAGAAATAAGGAGGAATTTTCTGACAGGGAGAACCATCAACCGATGGAAGAGAAGTTGCCTTCAGAAGTTGTGGGAGCTTCATCCCTGGAGGCTTTCAAGAAGAGACCGGACTGCCATCGGTCAGAAATGGTGTAGGGTCTCCTGCCTGGCCGGGGGGTTGGACTAGATGACCTCCAAGGTCCCTTCCAAGTCTGTTATTCTGAGTTTTCCCAAGAAATTTTTTAATCAGTTATTATTATGTCACTGGAAGGCAAAAAAAAAAAAAATCACAAAAGCGTGACTTCACTTCTTTTGGCCGTGTGATGCAGGGGAATTCTCTGGAGAAAGCAATTTTGTTGGGAAGACTTAGCGGTAAAAGGCAACCAGGCCGGCCAAAGAACTCGGTGGCTGGACAATGTCAAAGCTGACACGGCCAGAGCTTCGGAAAATTCAAAGAAGCAGCGCAAGAAGATCGGGAGGCGTGGAGAGACCACCTGGCCTACAGAGTCAACAGGAGTCAGTCACGTCTGAATGGAGAACATCATCTTTAGAAAGGTAGAATAGAACAGAGTTGGAAGGGAGCTTGGAGGTCTTCTAGTCCAACCCCCTGCTTAGGCAGGAAACCCTACACCACTTCAGACAAATGGTTATCTAATCTCTTCTTAAAAACTTCCAGTGTTGGAGCATCCACAAATTCTGGTGGCAAGCAGTTCCACTGGTTAATTGTTCTCACTGTCAGGAAATTTCTCCTTAGTTCCAGGTTGCTTCTCTCTTTGATTCATTTCCACCCATTGCTTCTTGTCCTACCCTCAGGGGCTTTGGAGAATAGGTTAACCCCCAACTCTTCTTTGGGGCAGCCCCCTGAGATATTGGAAGACTGCTATCATGTCACCCCTAGTCCTTCTTTTAATTAAAGTAACAGAACAGTAATAACAGAGTTGGAAGGGACCTTGGAGGTCTTCTAGTCCAACCCCCTGCTTAGGCAGGAAACCCTACACCACTTCAGACAAATGCTTATCCAACATCGTCTTAAAAAGTTCCAGTGTTGGAGCACCCAGAACTTCTGGTGGCAAGCAGTTCCACTGGTTAATTGTTCTCACTGTCAGAAAATTTCTCCTTAGTTCCAGGTTGCTTCTCTCCTTGATTAGTTTCCACCCATTGCTTCTTGTCCTGCCTTCTGGTGCTTTGGAGAATAGCTTGACTCCCTCTTCTTTGGGGCAGCCCCTCAAATATTGGAAGACTGCTATCATGTCACCCCTAATCCTTCTCTTCATCAAACTAGACATACCCAGTCCTGCAACCGTTCTTCATATGTTTTTATCCTCCAGTTCCCTAATCTTCTTTGTTGCTCTTCTCTGCCCTCTTTCTAGTGTCTCCACATCTTTTTTACATCGTGGCGACCAAAACTGGATGCAGAATTCCAAGTGTGTCCTTACCAAGGCCTTATAAAGTGGTATTAACACTTCACGTGATCTTGATCCTATCCCTCTGTTGATGCAGCCTAGAACTGTGTTGGCTTTTTTGGCAGCTGCTGCCCACGACTGGCTCAGATTAAATGGTTGTCCACTAGGACTCCAAGATCCCTCTCACAGTTACTACTTTTGAGAAAGGTACCACCTATACAGTACCTGTGCATTTTATTTTTCTTGCCTAAATGCAGAACCTGACTTGAATTTCATCATCTTTTTACCCTTTGGAGGAGGTAGGGAGAGGGGTTTGGGGGGGGGGGGCTCCAGGTGGCCCTTTCAAGGAGGAAGAACCTTTTGGGGACCCTCCTAGCTCAGAAGAGAGACTCTGTCCAGGGTTGAGGAGGTGCTTGTGGGTGGGGAGGGGTCAGGCAGGGCTGAATTTCCCTAAGCTCGGTCCACCAGTAACATTTCCACTCCAAATTTAAGCAAAGAAACCATTTTACAAAGGAGGAAAAAGCAGGAGAAATTCTCCGTGGAGGGAAAAACAGGCAAGCATGAGTTGGGTAGCCAAAATCCCAACAGTCCTTTGTCCCATCCCACCCCTCGCTGCCCACCCCCCTCTGCCCAAATGCAAAACCATGGCAGGAAGGTGCAGGTGCCATCTGCGGGATACGAGAGTCCAGGTTTCAAAAACGAACTTCTTTGGGGTAACTTCCAACAGGAGAGATGCCTGCCAAGCAGGGATGCCAGGACCCTCTTCCGCCTGGATGACCCAACATCCGTCTAGATGTCCCAAGTGGAACCCGGCTCCCTGCGGTGAGGGAAGAGGGTCCTTTAAGCAGCCAGAGCTCTGGCAAAAGGTGCATGGATGGCGCAGTGCGCAAAGAGAAGCAGCCTCCAGCGGAGCATTGAGTCCTAATGAGTTCTCAGCAGGAACATCCTTCAAAGCAGGCTTGGGAGTGGAGAGGCTCAAGTCAGCAGAGAGAGAGAGAGGGGAAGGGGCTCACCTGCCCAGGTAGGCAGAGGCAGGAGACCGGGCAGGCTTTGTACGGAGAGGGGAGCATCTCTGCACCACAAGGTCCCATGCTCCGGGGCCCCTGCCGAACAGTCCCCGCTACACAATCCCTGAATGGCAGGGCACAACAAACGCAATTCGGTCCCAAGCTTCGGGTTGGTGGTCTCCCCCGTTCTTCTTTTGCTCGGTACCGTGTCCTCCCACCCCCACCCCCCACCACTCCCCAGTTCAGACCCCGAGCGCTGTCAGGGATCCGGAGCTGGTGATTTTCTTGAATCGGTTGGCAGCACAAACGCCAATGAAGTTTTTCTGTTGGAAGGAAACAGGACAATGAGAAGCAGAAGAAGAGAATATCGGTCGCTCGGGTTATATGCTCTCGGAGCTTGGTTATTTCTTGCAGACGTCTCCTGACCCAGTTAGGTAATATCATCAGTGCTAGAAGGGAGGGGGATATGTTGAGGAAGAGGAGGAGGAGGAGGAGGAGGAGGAGGAGGAGGAGGAGGAGGAGGAGGAGGAGGAGGAGGAGAACTGTGGGGTACCTGGAGCTCTCTGAATTTATTTTTTTATTTTTTATTTGATTTCGAATTTATATACCGCACCTTCTCCCGAGGGACTCAGGGCGGTATACAGCCAGATAAAAACATACAATACAAACATTAAAAACAATTAAAAAGATATATATTAATTTGGCCCCAATTTAAAATAACAAACCAATTAAAAATATTTAAAAAATATTTTGTGACCCAGCTAGGTAACATCATCAATGCTAGAAGGGAGTGGGGTATGTTGAAGAGGAGGAGGAGGAGGAGGAGGAGAACTGTGTGATCCTTGGTGCTCTCTGAGTTTGTTTTCTCGCAGACATTTTATGACCCAACTAGGGAACATCATCAGGGCTAGAAGGGAGTAAAGTTTGCTCTTTGTTTTTTTTTGTTTTTAAATTTGATTTATATGCCGCCCTTCTCCGGAGACTCAGGGCGGCTTACAATGCGTTAAGCAATAGCCTTCATACTTTTGTATATTTATACAAAGTCAGCTTATTGCCCCCACAAACTGGGTCCTCATTTTACCCACCTTAGAAAGGATGGAAGGCTGAGTCAACCTTGAGCCTGGTGAGATTCGAACTTACTAATTGCAGACAGCTGGAGTTAAATTACAATGCATTAGTGGCATAAGTGGCATTATGTATAAGTGGCTTGCAATCCAGCAGTAAGCAATAAATACCCCAATCAAGCAAACTACCAACTCAGACGAACAATCAAACGGGGAAAACAGCAGCCTCATCGAGGAACCAGTGAGACGAAGACCCCACTCTCAGCAACGCTGACACGGCAAGCCACGTAAAGGACATAAAAAGGAGAGCAAACACCCCTCGCTTCCAGCATTGATGGTGTTACCTAGCTGGGTAATGAAACGCCTGCAAGAGAACAACAAAGATCAGAGAGCACCAAGGACCCCACAGTCCTCCTCCTTCCTCCTCCTCTTCCTCCTCCCTTGCAGCACTGATGATGTTCCCTAGTTGGGTCATAAAACGTCTTCAAGAAAGCAGCCAAGCTCAGAGAGCACCAAGGACCCCACAGCCCTCCTCCTCCTGCTGCTCCCCTTCTCTTCGCCTCCTCTCCCCTTCTTCACCACTCCATCCTCTCCTTTACTCCACACTCCCTTCCAGCACTGATGATGTTGCCTAGTTGGGTCATGAAACGTCTGCAAGAAAACAGCCAAGCTCAGAGAGCACCAAGGACCCCTCAGTTTTCCTCTTCCTCCTCCTCCCTCCCTCCCTCCCTTCCTTTTCCTTCCTTCCTTCCTTCCTTCTTTCCTTCCTTCCTTCCTTCCTTCCTTCCTTCCTTCCTTCCTGCACTGATGATGTTCCCTAGTTGGGCCATGAAACGTCTGCAAGCCAACAAACAAGCTCAGAGACTATCAAGGATCCCCCAGGTCAATAAGAATCCAGGCACAGCTAGAAAAAAAATCAGATTACATCCCAAAAAAAACCCTGCTTTCCAAGGAGAACTTCCAACGGAATCTCGGGTGGGAGGCAGGCGATGAAGGAGCATCCAATTCTGCAAACTGCGACTTGGCATTTTTAAAATCTACTTGGCAGATATCTTTTTTCTCGTCTCCCGGAGCTCTTAGGGAGGAAGGGGGAGCTGGCTTGGCCTTGAGTTTTGGGAGTTTGTCCAGGGAGAGAACTGAGATTTTTTTCCTGCCGTCTTTAA
Source organism: Pantherophis guttatus (assembly GCF_029531705.1). Next base: position 264,294 of record NW_026844040.1, on the reverse strand, counting down.
AAAAAAAGAAAGAAGCAGATAGCATATTTCACGATGTGCTTATACTTATGCTCGACTTACGACCGTTTTATTTTAGTGACTGTCCGAAGTTAGAACGGCATTGAAAAAAAGTGACTCGGGACTGTTTTCCACACTTAACGACCGTTGCAGCTTTTCCCGTTGTCACGTGATTCGAATTCAGACGCTCGGCAACTGGCATGGAGTTATGACGGTTGCAGTGTCCTGAGGTCATGTGGTCTCCTTTTGCGACCTCACAGTCCATGGGGTAGCCAGATTCGCTTAATGACCGTATGACTGACTCGACAACTGCAGCGACTCGCTTAACAACGGGGGCAAGGAAGGTCGTAAAATGGCGCAACATTCTCTGAACAACTGTCGCGCTCAGCAATGGAAGTTTTGGGCTCAGTTGTCGTCGTAAGTAGAGGACCGTCTGGATCAAAATTTGGCTGTTGAGTGGGACAGAAAGCCCTCGGGCCTGGCGAGTGGGAGTGGGAGTGGGGGAAGGTCATTGCTGTGGATTTCTTTTCGGGACATTTTTGATGGCCGGGATTAAACCGTTTTGGGAGGTTTATTTAATAAGTTTGTGTGAAAGACTATCTAATTAGGTACAAAATCCAGAAATGAAGGATGAAGTCGGATGTAATATTTTTGGACCCGGGAGGCAAAATTGGAACCATTTTCACTTGTGTTCAACCCAAAATTCCTTTCCGGGGTCAGATGATGCAGAGAGCGTCGTTCCTTGCCAAATTCACATCAAAATTTGGCTGGGCAAAGCACTCGTTGGCCTACACTACAAGGTCATCGAGGACGGCCACTCATCCAGCCTCCGAGGAAATTCACATTTGCAAAACCTTACTTATAAAATAAGCAGTCAGCAAATATAGGGGTGTTTAACAGTGTTTCTTAACTTTGGCGGCTTCAAGATGTCTGGACTTCAACTCCCAGAATCCCCAAAGCTGCAGGAGTGGGCTTGAAGTCCCAGAATTCCCCTGGCCAGCATGAGTGGACTTCAACTCCCAGAATTCCCCTGGCCAGCAGGGGTGGACTTCAAATCCCAGAATTCCCCTGGCCAGCATGGATGGACTTCAACTCCCAGAATTCCTCTGGCCAGCATGAGTGGACTTCAAATCCCAGAATTCCCTTGGCCAGCATGAGTGGACTTCAACTCCCAGAGTATTCCCTTGGCCAACATGGGTGGATTTCAACTCCCAGAATTCCCCTGGCCAACATGGATGGACTTCAAATCCCATAATTCCTCAGTCAGCATGAGTGGATTTCAACTCCCAGAATTCCCCTGGCCAGCATGAGTGGACTTCAAATCCCAGAATTCCTCAGTCAGCATGGTTGGAAGTTCAAATCCCAGAATTCCCCTGGCCAACATGGATGGACTTCAAATCCCAGAATTCCCCTGGCCAGCACGAGTGGACTTCAACTCCCAGAATTCCTCAGTCAGCATGGTTGGAAGTTCAACTCCCAGAATCCCCTGGCCAGCACAGGTAAACAACAACTCCCAGAATCCCCTTGATAGCTACCATAGATGGATTTAACTCCCAGAAATCCCCAGCTAGCAGAGATACAACAACTCCCACAATCCCCTGGCCAGCATGGGTGGACCGCAACTCCCAGAATTCCTCAGGCTAACATGGTTGGAGTTCAGCTCCCAGAATTCCCCAGAGAAGCACGAATGGAATCAACTTCCAGAATCCTCTAGAAAACGTAAGTGGGCTTCCACTCCCAGGATTCCACAGCCAGGAAGTTGCCTGAGGAATTCTGGGAACTGAAGTCCAGCCATGGTGGCTGGGGAATTCTGGGATTTGAAGTCCACCCATCTTCAAGTTGCCAAGGTGGAGAAACGCTGATTTATAGTACATAAAGAGTGTACAGAGGCCTTTCTAAGGGCAGCCACTCTGCTTCACTACAGAGACCGATGCAAAGTCCATTCCTGAATTCATTTTCCCAGAATGCCCCTCGGTTATAGCAAAAGTGAAACCGAAAGGAAGAAATTTAGGAGCAAAATTGGGGGAAAAAAAGGCAAACATGGATGAAACCACAGCCTTTGAGTCAAACCAGTCAAGAAGGCACCGCAAGGGTTGCAAATGTAGGTAGTCCTCAACTTACAACGGTTCGTTTAGTGACCGAAGTTACGACGGCACTGAAAAAAAATGACTTAGGGCCATTTTTCACCCGTAAGACCGTGGCAGCGTTCCCATGGTCACGTGATTTACATTGAAAACTGGCTCATATTTATGACGGTCGCAGTGTCCCCGGGTTATGTCATCTCCTTTTGCGACTGTCTGACAAGCAAAATCAGTAGGGAAGTCAGATTCACTTAACAACCGTGTTCCCAACTTAAAAACTGCAGCAATTTGCTTAACAACCGGTGCCAAGGAAAGTCGTAAAACGAGGCAAAACCCACCTAACAAATTTTTCACTTAGCGACCTCAAATTTGGGGCTCAAATTTGGTGGTCGTAAGTCGAGGACTACTTGTAAAAAGCAGTTGGAGGGTCAATTCGACTCCACATAGGTGCCATCTTGACTTTTTCGACCACTCTGCATCTATACCCGCTCCGCAAAGCATCCGGGCCCCCTCTGCCCCTCCCAAACGGCCATTACCTTCCAGCGACGTCGCATGACGTATCTCCGGAGCAGAACCTGAGATTTGAGGCGCCGGTTGACTCGCTTCGCTTTGTCGGCCAGGTTGTTGAGCCAGGGGTGCTGGAGGCACTGGGCTGCACTCATCCTCCCACTGGGAGAAAGGGAGGAAAGAGAGGAGGAAGAAAAGAAGACATTAGAGGGTAGTCCTCGACTTACGACGGTTCATTTAGTGGCCGTTCAAAGCGCTGAAAAAGCGACTTGGCTTGGGACCGTGTCTCAGAGTTGCCACCTTTGCATAATCCCCATGATCAGGGGATCAAAACTGTAGTGCTTGGCAACTGGCATGTACTTACGACGGTTGTCGTGTCCGAGGGTCGTGGGGTCACATTTTGCGACCTTCTGACAAGCAAAATCGACGGGGGAAGCCAGATTCACTTAACGACCCCGTTCGTAACTTATCAACGGCAGTGATTCACTTAATAACTTGGCCGGAAAGGTCGTAGAATGGGGCGGAACTCACTTCGCCAATGTCTCGCTTAACAACAGAAAGGCGGGGGCTCAATTGTGCTCGTTAAGTCGCGACTGCCGGTAGCAGCCTCCGGCGAGACAAAACCAGCATCTCAGGAGCGTTGCAGATGGCAAAGGAGTTTTCCAACATTTAATCCAGCTGGAGTGGCACAGCGAGCATCGGTGCCACCTTCTGCCAGGCTCCCTTCTTTCTATCCGGGCACTTCTCTACGATACTGTGGCTCTTATTGTTATTTTAATGCAGGTTTAAAGTCACCAGGAAACTGGTAAACTTGTCGAGTTATAACTTTTGAGGATGTCGAGTCAGTTCGGTCTAGTGGTTAGGGCACCGGGCTAGGAAGTGGGAGGCAGTGAGTTCTAGTCCCAACTTAAACATGAAATTCAGCTGGGTGACTTTGGGCCAAACATCAGGAGTCTGTAAGTTCTAGTTCCACCTCAGGCATGAAATTCAGCTGGGTGACTTTGGGCCAATCACTAGGAGACGGTGAGTTTTAGTACCACCTCAGGCATGAAAGCGGCTAGGTGACTATGGACCAATCACCAGGAGACAGTGAGTTCTAGTCCCACCTCAGGCATGAAAGCTGATTGGGTGACTTTGGGGAGTGTGAGTTCTAGTCCCACCTCAGGCATGAAAGCCAGCTGAGTGACTTTGGGCCAATTACCAGGTGACAGTGAGTTCTAGTCCCGCCTTAGGAACGAAAGCTAGCTGGGTGACTTTAGGTAAATCACCAGGAGACAGTGAGTTCTAGTCCCATCTTAAACATGAAACGGCCAATCACCAGGAGACTGTGAATTCTAGTTCCACCTCAGGCATGAAATTCACCTGGGTGACTTTGGGCCAATCACTAGGAGATGGTGAGTTTTAGTACCACCTCAGGCATGAAAGCCGCAGCTGTGACTTTGGGCTAATCACCAGGAGACAGTGAGTTCTAGCCCCGCTTTAGGAACGAAAGCTAGCTGGGTGACTTTGGGTAAATCACCAAGAGATTGTGAGTTCTAGTCCCATCTTAAACATGAAAGCTGGCTAGGTGACTATGGACCAATCAGCAGGAGACTGTGAATTCTAGTTCCACCTCAGGCATGAAATTCAGCTGAGTGACTTTGGGCCAATTACCAGGTGACAGTGAGTTCTAGTCCCACTTTAGGAACGAAAGCTAGCTGGGTGACTGGGTAAATCACCAAGAGATTGTGAGTTCTAGTCCCATTTTAAACAAGAAAGGCAGCTGGGTGACTTTTGGCCAATCACCAGGAGACTGTGAGTTCTAATTCCACCTCAGGCATGAAATTCAGCTGTGACTTTGGCCTAATCACCAGGAGACAGTGAGTTCTAGTCCCACCTCAGGCATGAACCAGCTGGGTGACTTTGGGCCAGTCCCTCTCCCTCGGCCCAACCCATCTCACATGCTGACTGGAGAATTCTGGGACTTGAAGTCCACAAGTCTTAAAGTTAACCAAGATTGGATACCCGCGTTCTAAGGCAAGGGCTGGGGAATTCTGGGAGTTGAAGTCCGCCAGGCTTAAAGTTGCCAAGGTTGGAGACCCCTGTTCTAAGGCATTCAGGGTTGGTGAGCCAGACTTCTCCCTCTTGTGTTTAGCTACTGATTCTATGCTAACTCCCTGTTTGACTCCTCCACCTATCTGGGAAGGTTGCTCTCCAAAGCACAGACCCTTTTTGCTTGATGATCAAGTTGGAGACGAAGTCCTTGGCTTCGTCCGAGATGCCCTCAAAGGCTTCCTCGTCGAAATACCACTCCGCCAACAGAACGTTGTTGAGCGTTTCTGTGTCGTTGTCCCCCAAGAAAGGAGAGAAACCACTCAGCCTGGAAGGGAGGACGAGAGAGAGAGAGAAAGAAAGAGAGAAGATGAGATCACGTTGCTTTTTTAGAATAGAATAGTGCTGGAAGGGACCCTGGAGGTCTTCTAGTCCATCCCCTTGCTCAACCAGGAGATCCTATACCATTTGAAACAGGTGGCACTCCAATCTCTTCTTAAAAGCCTCCATTGATGGAAGCACCCACAACTTCCGGTGGCCAGCCGTTCCACTGGTTAATTGTCCTCACTGTTAGGACGTTTCTCCTTAATTCCAGGTTGCTTCTCTCCTTGCTGAGTTTCCACCCATGGTTTCTTTTCCTGCCTTCTGAACATCATCGTCGTTTAATGACCCCATAATCCCTTGTGGGGTGAAGTCTGGGCAACTGAGCTAGCAGAGTGTTTTACTGGCCGGATGCCTTTCCCTGTCTCCAGTACGGAGTTTTGTTCAGCAGATATATTCTCATTGTGCCCAGAGAGGGAAATATCTGCCTCTACCTAGGATCGAACTCGCAGCCTCCTGATTGTGAGGCGTCAGCTCCACCTCTAGGCCACCGCACCGGTCCCTCTTTTCCTGATGCTTTGGAAAATAATTTGACCCCCTCTTCTTTGGGGCAGCCCCTCAAATACTGGGATCCTCCTCTCATCTCATCTTTTCTCTAGACTGGCCCAACCCAATTTCTGCAACCGTTCTTCGTATGTTTTTTTTTTTTTTCAGCTTTAGAGATTTTTGCAACGGGGTGCATGCTGCAAACCCCTAGATTTAGGCTCCTCCCCTGCACCCCAACTCACAGCATGTATGCGATCACCCCCATGCTCCACATGTCGCTGCTGTAGGAGACGGGCTCATAGCTGACCACCTCTGGGGGCAGGAATTCCGGGGTGCCAAAGTTAACTTTTAGTTTTTCTCGGGGGTTGAACCTGGAATGGGGAGAAGAATTAGTATTGGTACGTTCGAACTAGGCTTCTCCAATCCACCCTTTTCACACACACACAAAACACACCTTACAGGTAAAGGTGCATCAAATAAGGACCCCCTAACCCAGGTCTGCAACCTTAAACACTCAAAGAGCCATTTGGACCCGTTTCCCACAGAAAAGAAAACACCGGGAGCTAACTATTTCTTGAGCTGCCAAAAAACTAGCATATGTAGTTGAATTAAACATTCTGTTTTCTTCTAGCACTGATGATGTTACCTAGTCAGGTCATGAAATGTTTGCAAGAAAAGAACCAAGCTCAGAGAGCGCCAAGGACCCCACAGCCCCCTTCCTTCCTTCCTTCCTTCCTTCCTTCCTTCCTTCCTTCCTTCCTTCCTTCCTTCCTTCCTTCCTTCCTTCCTTCCTTCCTTCCCTCAAAATCAGTATTTTCCTCCTGCCTTCTACATTAAAGCATTCCTTCCTTCCTTCAAAATCAGTATTTTTTACCCTCCTTCTACATTAAAACCTTCCTTCCTTCCTTCCTTCCTTCCTTCCTTCCTTCCTTCCTTCCTTCCTTCCTTCCCTCAAAATCAGTATTTTCCCCTGCCTTCTTCATTAAAGCCTGCCTTCCTTCCTTCCTTCCTTCCTTCCTTCCTTCCTTCCTTCCTTCCCTCCCTCCCTCCCTCCCTCCCTCAAAATCAGTATTTTCCCCTGCCTTCTACATTAAAGCATTCCTTCCTTCCTTCCTTCAAAATCAGTATATTTTTTACCCTCCTTCTACATTAAAACCTTCCTTCCCTTCCTTCCTTCCTTCCTTCCTTCCTTCCTTCCTTCCCTCAAAATCAGTATTTTCCCCTGCCTTCTTCATTAAAGCCTGCCTTCCTTCCTTCCTTCCTTCCTTCCTTCCTTCCTTCCTTCCTTCCTTCCCTCCCTCCCTCCCTCCCTCCCTCAAAATCAGTATTTCCCCTGCCTTCTACATTAAAGCATTCCTTCCTTCCTTCCTTCAAAATCAGTATTTTTTACCCTCCTTCTACATTAAAACCTTCCTTCCTTCCTTCCTTCCTTCCTTCCTTCCTTCCTTCCTTCCTTCCCTCAAAATCAGTATTTTCCCCTGCCTTCTTCATTAAAGCCTGCCTGCCTTCCTTCCTTCCTTCCTTCCTTCCTTCCTTCCTTCCTTCCTTCCTTCCTTCCCTCCCTCCCTCAAAATCAGTATTTTCCCCTGCCTTCTACATTAAAGCATTCCTTCCTTCCTTCCTTCCAAATCAATATTTTTTACCCTCCTTCTACATTAAAACCTTCCTTCCTCCTTCCTTCCTTCCTTCCTTCCTTCCTTCCTTCCTTCCCTCAAAATCAGTATTTTCCCCTGCCTTCTACATTAAAGCCTTCCTTCCTTCCTTCCTTCCTTCCTTCCTTCCTTCCTTCCTTCCTCCCTCCCTCCCTCCCTCCCTTCCTTCTCCTCATCCTCCTCACTCCTTTCTAGCACTGACGATGTTACCGAGTCAGGTCCTGAAACGCCTGCAAGAAAGCCGCCAAGCTCCGAGAGCACCAAGGACCCCACGGAAGAGACCATGTTAGCGATGCTCGTGGACAGACCGAGAGAAACCAAAATTGGGTCTGTCCTCGGCACATGGTCAGAGGAAGCTCCGGCCTCCCTGATTCCCACATTACCTTCGGGCAAATCCGAAGTCAATGATCTTCACCATGTGGCCAGTGGCCGTCACACACAGGATGTTCTCGGGCTGCAGAGAAAGGAGAAAAGGGGTGTCCCCATGAGAGTGAAGAGGCAGGTGTTTGGGGGGGTCAGGAGAGGAGAGGAAGCTGTTAAAAAAAGACAATTCTTCTCTAATGGTGATGTTAACATCAACAAAGAGATACTCCTCAATTGTTTTTACTGGGTTTAACGATGGACTGTACAGCATTAGAGACTAAATTGATTCTGAACTTCATATCAGCAGCAAGGTAATGTAAATACTGGTAATGTAAATGAAGCGGGCTCTGATAGATGACCACTGGATAACTTTCTATTCACTCTATTCTAAAAAAGCAATGCATCCGATTGGAAAAAGTACAAACTCAGCCAAAATCCTTTTGGTTCCTCTAGGAGGCCTCTAAGTTGTCAGAAGAAAGGAACCTTCTAATGACATACAGCTTAAAGGTTGGTTAGGTCAAGGGGATCCACATGAGTTAAAAGTTGTCTATCGTCAGAAGATGATTTGAGTCTATGCTTCAGTAATCTACAAAAAGAATTATAACTGTTTTGCAAAGAAACTCAGTAATTAGGACATGTCAATTAAAAATGACAAATGTATATGACCATATGAATTGCTGAGTTAACAGAATCCTTTGTCTAGAAGGGTATAAAAACCATTGTACCTAATTTCTGTCTTTGTTCAACGCTTCATGTACAGAGCTTTGAACCTATTGCGCAATATATAATTTGTCTCTGATTAATCCAAAAGTTGTGTTTGTCTTATTAAATCCACAACACTGGAAGAAGGACTTTTTGCCTACTATTGAAGAGTGGACACTGAAAGCAACGAACTTAGCAGAAATGGCGAAAATCTCAGCGTACTTGAAGGACTATACACAAGAAAGATACGTATCGGAATGGAGAAGATGGATTGATTATATTCAAAATAAGTATCAGGCAAGAAAATATCAAATAGCTTATGAATGAACGTTAAGTACTAGAAGTATTATGTTATCTATAGTGGAGTTAAGGTTTCAGGGGGGGGGATTTAGTAGTCTGAGGATAGATAGGTTAATTTAGTTATGATGGTTAATTGAAGTACCCTGTATTTGCTCTGGGAAGTCTCGGGGGGGGGGAGGGGAGGGAAAGGGTGGGGGGAACATGGGGGGGGGGAAAAAAATGTTTTTTTCTGTGTAAACTTTTTAATAAGAAAATAAAAGAGAGACAGGCATTTGCCACGCGACATCTCAGACTTAACAACTGTTAATAAGAAAGACAAAAAATCTGGATGGTGGACATGGCAGGACCTGCAGACAGCAGAAGAGAAGAGGAAGAACTGGAGAAGATCTGTTGCGACCCCGACTCCCGAGCCTGTCCTAACAGAGGAAGAGGACTCAGAAGGTGGTGGGGAGGAACTGATAAGGCCTCCCTCTCCAGGACCCTCCTCTCTGGCAATGCCTCAGGTTCCATCCGAAGGCCAGGAGGAACAGCCTGGGATGTGCCAGGAGGAAAGCATATCGGAACAACAACAGATAGGGAGCAAGAATGATGAATCCTGGCTTGATCCCAGGCAGCGTCGGAGGGAGAAGCGTGCGCAGCAATGAAAGAGGCGTGTGAGGGCCAGAGATTGAGCTGAGCCACTGAGCCACAGCCCACCAGGAATAAAAGTGGGTGGGATTGCTCTTCGGGCTTTGTGACGGACAAAGTTAAACCCTGAAAGTCAGACCGTGATCTCTGAAATTCGGCTTGGATATATTTTGGACTGAACATTGACTAAACTCTTGTCTCGTGGATAACTTGTTGCTCCTGGAACGGACTGAAGATAAGTCCTCTTCTGCTTTATGGGAGTGAAAACGGTCTTGGCAGGCATTCGGCAGTTTGCTGCCAAAACCTTGGTCTGCCAAGAGTTCTAATCTGTTTACCTAATAAAATATTGGCAGGCATGCTTGGGATTACGTTTGCCTGTGTGAGGAAGGGGGACAGAACAAGATCACAAAACGCAAAGACCCGCAAATACAAACAGAACAACTGTGGCAAAAGGAATAGAATAGAATAGAATAGAATAGAGCTGGAAGGGACCATGGAGGTCTTCTAGTCCAGCCCTCTGCTCGAGCAGGAGACCCTATATCATTTCAGACAAATCGCGGTCCAATCTCTTCTTGAAAACCTCCAGTGATGGAGCACCCACAACTTCTGGTGGCGAGCAGTTCCACTGGTTAATTGTCCTCACAGTTAGGAAGTTTCTCCTCAATTCCAGGTTGTTTCTCTCCTTGATTAGTTTCCATCCATTGTTCCTTGTCCTGCCTTCAGGTACTTTGGAGAATAGCTTGACCCCCTCTTCTTTGGGGCAGCCCCTCAAATACTGCTATCATGTCTCCCCTGGTCCTTCTTTTCTCTAGACTAAGCAAACCCATTCTTCATATCTTTTAGCCTCCAGTCCCCTAATCATCTTTGTTGCTCTTCTCTGAATTTCTTCCAAAGTGTCTACATCTTTTAAGTAGTATGGTGACCAATTCAGTTTAACAGAGTTGGAAGGGACCTTGCAGGTCATCTAGTCCAACCCCCCGCCGAAGCAGGAGACCCTACACCATTTCTGACAGATGGCAGTCCAGTCTCTCCTTGAAAACCTCCAGGGATGAAGCTCCCACAACTTCTGAAGGCAACTTCTGTTCCATGGGTTGATTGTTCTCACTGTCAGAAAGTTCCTCCTTATTTCCAGGTTGAATCTCTCCTTGATCAGTTTCCATCCGTTGTTCCTTGTCTGGCCTTCGGGTGCTTTGAAAAATAAATTGACCCCCTTCCTCCTCTCTGGGGCAGCCCCTCCAATATTGGAAGATGCTCTCCTGTCTCCCCTGGTCCTTCTCTTCACTAGACTAGCCATGCCCAGTTCCTGCAACCGTTCATCGTACGTTTTAGCCTCCAGTCCCCTCATCATCCTGGTTGCTCTTCTCTGCACTCTTTCTAGAGTCTCAAACTCTTTTTTTATAGTGTGGTGACCAAAACTGGATGCAGGACTCTAGGTGTGGTCTTATTAAGGCTTTCTAGAGTGATATTAGCACCTCCCTTGATCTTGATTGTATCCCTCTCTTAATGCAGTTTAGGATTGCATTGGCTTTTTTGGCTGCCACCGGACAGGTCTTTTGGGTACAATCCCAAAACAACTGGAGCATCTCTTGAACACCATCAACGTTGACAAAAATCCCTATCGGTCAATTGCAAAAAGGCAGCTCTACTTGGAACAGCTGACATCCTGCAATTATATCTTTAACCCAGTGGTAAAATCCAATTTTTTTTTATTACCGGTTCTGTGGACGTGGCTTGGTGGATGTGGTTTGGTGGGCGTGGCAGGAGAAGGATACTGCAAAATCCCCATCCCTTCCCACTCCAGGGGAAGGATACTGCAAAATCCCCATTCCCTTCCCACTCCAGGGGGAAGGATATTGCAAAATCTCCCTTCCCACCCCATTCTGGAACCAGCCAGAGGTGAGATTTGCTGGTTCTCCGAATTGCTCAAGATTTCCGCTACCGGTTCTCCAGAACCTGTCAAAACCTGCTGGATTTCACCCCTGCTTTAACCCTATCGAACATTCATACCTGCCTATCCCATGTCCTTGGGAAGGACGTGATGTGGAGGACAAAACTCTCAAATTGAGTCTAAATATCTGGCTGACTGTGCGAGCCAACCATAATAATAATAATAATAATATCGGCATTGACAATATCACCATCAGTCAATTGCAAAAGGCGGCTGAACTACAACTGGCAATCCCACGTCCTTGGGAAGGAGTTGATAGGTGGAAAGAAATGCCAACTCTGGGCTGAACATCTGGCTGGCTGTGCCAGCAACCATAGAAATTCTATTCTCCAAAGCCCCTGAAGGCAGGACAAGAAGCAACGGATGGAAACTAATCAAGGAGAGAAGCAACCTGCAATTAAGGAGGAATTTCCTGAGAGTGAGGACAATTAACCAGTGGAACTGCTTGCCACCAGAAGTTGTAGATGCTCAATCACTGGAGGTTTTCAAAAAGAGACTGGACAACCAAATCGTTTAGGGTTTACTGCTTGATTAGGGGTTGGACTAGAAGACCTCTAAGATCCCTTCCAACTCTCTTATTCTGTTATCCTTGCTGTTTTGAGCTGGGCAACACGATCTTTCAAGCCAGCACTCTAACATTTGCAGTAAAAACTGCCTGGTCCAACGGCAGCCTTCCTCTTTGACTGATCTCCCCTGGACCCCTCCTAGCAAGGGGTTTAAGGTTGCACCTCTGCTGGCCAGGTGATGTGGTTCCAGCTACAGGATCCCTTTGCACACAGGAGGTGCTTGATCATAGATCCGTGATGGAGAACCTATGCCATGCGTGCCAGAGCCCTCTCTGTGGGCACATTCGCCGTTGCCAGCTCCTCTTCTGGTTTCCATGTGCCAGCTAGCTGGTCTTCGCGGGTGTTGGAGCACCGGAAAATGGCCTGAAAACGGGCCAAAAAATGGGCCAAAACCAGGATGATTTTCGGGCAGTTTTCCGGCTGTTTTCCGTGCCATTTTCAGGGTATTTTGGGGCCATTTTCTGGCTGTTTTCAAGCCATTTTTCAGGCGGTTTTCAGGTAATTTTTTGGCTTTTTTCGGGCCAAAAATTGTCAGAAAATGGCCTAAAAACAGCATGAAAATAGCCTGGAAACGGCCTGGAAAATGGCCCGGAACAAAAGGATTTACCGGGATGTAACTATGAATAAGTATTTGGGGGTTCGATTCAACTCCCAGTTAGTCCTTCTCTGTGGTTGTCTTTATGTGTTGTGTTGTATACCCATATATAACCTATATTTGTTTGAAAATTACACTATATGTTTTTTTACCTGTAAATAATTAATAAAGATCTATTTTAAAAAAAAAGAAGAAAATGGCCCGGAAAACGGCCTGAAAACAATCCAAAAAAACAGCCTGAAAACGGCCCGAAAAACAGCTAAAACCAGCCAAAAAAACAGGTATGTGCACGCCAGCAGCTGGTATTTGAGTTTCCAGCGCTCCGACACGCACGCACTCACACATACACATGTATGCATGCGTGTACCGGTTTGGGCACTCGGTGCCGAAAAGGTTCCCGATCACCGTCACAGACCATCCAACGGCCAACTCCTGCATCTGGACAGTTATAGGCTTTCCTGCTTGAGCAGGGGGTTGGACTAGAAGACCTCCAAGGTCCCTCCCAGCTCTGTTATTTGGCTAATAACAAAGGTAGCACTACCATGTTTTCCCGAAAATAAGACCCTGTCTTATATTTTTTTTGAACCCTGAAATAAGTGCTTGGCCTTATTTTTGGGGAGGTCTTATTATTTTGGGGTGCGTGGAGCAAGATGGGGCTCCTCTTGCCGTCTTACCTGATTTCCAGCTCTGCGTTTAAATATTTTCGGGGAGGGCTTATTTTCGGGGGAGAGGCTTATTTTAGCACATGCGCTCAAAAGCCCAATTGGGTTTATTATCAGGGGAGGTCTTATTTTCGGGGAAAAGGGTAATAGCGGTAGGTTCCTCGGGTGCAATCCTAAAATAAGGAGCCTTGGTGGTGCAGCAGATTAAAGTGCTGTTAAATAGCACTTAGCTGCCAGCTGCCTGCAATTACTGTGAGTTCAAATCTCACCAGGCTCAAGGTTGACTCAGCCTTCCATCCTCCCGAGGTAGGTAAAATGAGGACCCGGATTGTGGGGGCAATAAGCTGACTTTGTATAAAATAGAACACCGCTTAGGGGGGGCCGAAAGCCCTACTAAGCAGGTATATACAAAAGTATGAAGGCTGTTGCTTAATGCATTGTAAGCCCCCCTGAGTCTCCGGAGAAGAGAGATATAAATCGAACCAATAAATAAATAAATAAATACAAATAAATACAATTAAAAAATATAAAATAAAATAAATAAAAGAGGGCGGCATATAAATCGAACCAATAAATAAATAAATAAATAAATAAATAAACAAACAAACAAACAAACAAACAAACAAATAAATAAAACATCTGGAGCACCATTTGAATACCAATGGTATTGACAAAGTCACCATCAGTCAACTCAAGTGCTAAAGGTTAAAGCACCCAGCTGACCTCTAAAGCCCCCCCCCCACAGAAGCATTGCAAAAAGCAGAAAATGGCATATTTTTGAGGGGCTGCCCCAAAGAAGAGGGAGTCGAGCTATTCTCCAAAGCACCTGAGAAGGCAGGACAAGAAGCAACGGGTGGAAACTCATCAAGGAGAGAAGCAACCTGGAATCAAGGAGAAATTTCATGACACAGAACAATGAATCAGTGGAACTGCTTGCCACCAGAAGTTGTGAATGCTCCAACACTGGAGGTTTGGACAACCATTTGTCTGGAAGAGTATAGGCTTAGGGTTAGGAATGGTATAGGGTTTCCTGCCTGAGCAGGGGGGTGGACTAGAAGACCTCCAAAGTCCCTTCCAACTCTGTTATACTGTTATTCAATTACATTCAGCCTGGTCCCCTCTGGGGAGCCATCTGCAGGAAGCCACAATGCCTGGACCCCTGGCACGCTGCCCCCATCGGTCGAGCCCAGAGACCCCCACAAGGTTGGGCCTTCTGTACCATCCTGCCCTCCCTCAGCCCCCCTGGGCCCCCCCTCCGGGACTGCCTACCTTGAGGTCCAGGTGCAGCACCCTCATATGATGCATGAAGAGGATTCCTTCGCAGATTTGACGCACAAACACCATGCAATCCACCTCCGTCAGTTGGTAATCCTCATCGATGATCCGTTCGAACAGCTCGCCCCCTTCCACGCTGTGGGGGGGGGGGCAAATCAAGGCTACGTCAGGACGGCCCATAAGGTAGAAACACCCCCCCCCCAGGAGCATCACGACAATACAGCCATAGCCTTAGACTTATATGCCACTTCACAACGCTCTAGAGACTCTCTCAGAGCAGTCAACAATCAGGGTCCTCATTTTTACCGACCTCGGAAGGACGGAAGGCTGAGACAACCTTGAGCTGGTGAGAATCGAACTACGGGCAGTGAGCACTGAGTTAGCCTGCAATACTGCATTTTAGTCACTGCGCCACCACGGCTCGGAAGGAAGGAAGGCGGGAGGGAGGGAGGGAGAGACGGAAGGAAGGGAGGAAGGAGAGAGGGAGGGAGAGAGGAAGGGAGAGGGGGAGAGAGGGAAGGAAGGAGGGAGAGAGGGAGAGAAGGAAGGAAGGAAGGAGGGAGAGAGGGAGAGAAGGAAGGAAGGAAGGAGGGAGAGGGGGAGAGAAGGAAGGAAGGAGGGAGAGGGAAGGAAGGAGGGAGGGAGGGAGAGAGGGAGAGACGGAAGGAAGGGAGAGAGGGAGAGACGGAAGGAAGGGAGGAAGGAGAGAGGGAGGGAGAGAGGAAGGGAGAGGGGGAGAGAGGGAAGGAAGGAGGGAGAGAGGGAGAGAAGGAAGGAAGGAAGGAGGGAGAGGGCGAGAGAAGGAAGGAAGGAAGGAGGGAGAGAGGGAAGGAAGGAGGGAGGGAGGGAGAGAGGAAGGGAGATAGCAATAGCTATTGATGATATAGTGATGATATATGATGGGGTGATTTTGTTATATTGTACTATATTAATTTATTTGATTCTTTTTGTTAGTTTTTATTGTTTTAAATGTGGTCTTTTATTCTGTAAGCCGCTTTGAGTCGCCATGGGTGAATAAGCGCCAATGTCAATTAATTAATTAATTAATTAACAAACAAACAAACAAACAAACAAAGAAAGAAATAGCAGACCTATATCCCGTTTCACAGTCCTTGATTTACAACCATTCATTTTGGGACCATTAAAAGTTTTAATGGCACTGAAAAAACGTCTTACGGCCTTTTTCCACACTTATGACCCTTGCAGCATTCCCCAGGGTCATGGGATCAAAATTCAGACACTTGGAAACTGACTCATACTTATGACGGCTGCAGTGTCCCGGGAAGGGGGAGGGTGTCCCATGATCACCTTTTGTGACCTCCTGACAAGTAAAATCCACGGGGAAGTCCGATTCGCTTAACAGCCGTGTGACTCACTTAACAACGGCATTAATTCACTTAACAGCTGTGATAAGAAAGGCGATAAAATGGGGCCACAGATCCTTTAACAACTGTCCCTCTTTGCAAAGTCCACGCTGGGCTCAATTGTGGTCGTAAGGCAAGGACCACCTGTCCACGCAAGACGGGGGCTCTGCCTCTGAGCCCAGTGCCCCCCCCTTCCCCTTCCCCTCCCCCAACTCACAATTCCATGAAGAGCATGATCTCTCGGGGCGTCTCGATGGCGTCGTAGAGTTGGATCAAGTTTCGATGGTTGAGCTGGTTCATCACGTCGATTTCCACTTCGGCCGTTTCCTGCCGGAGAAAAGCGGCATTGTAGGGGCTGAAGAAGGAGGTGGGCCTGGCTAGCCCCCCCCTCCCTCCCCTAACCCCTCCCGGGTCTCCCCCAAAGAGCCTACCGTGTCTTTGGGGCCCTGCTTCTTGATGATCTTCACAGCCAGCTTGAGGTCCGTCTCCTTCACCGTACAGATGCGGACTTCGCCGAACTTCCCCCTGGAGAGGAAGAGGAAGAGGAAGAGGAGGAGGAGGAGGGGGAGGAAACCCTTCAGCCGAATCTTTCCTAATATTAATATTTTTACATTTGCATTTTTATGATATTGTAAGACACCCAGAATCACTCTGTAGAGAAAGAAAGAAAGGAAGGAAGGAAGGAAGGAAGGAAGGAAGGAAGGAAGGAAGAAAGAAAGAAAGAAAGAAAGAAAGAAAGAAAGAAAGAAAGAAAGAAAGAAAGAAAGAGGGAGGGAGGGAGGGAGAGAAAGATGAAAGGAAGAAAAGAAGGAAGGAAGGCAGGCTTTAACGTAGAGAGAAAGAAAATACTGAACAGGAAGGAAGGACAGAGGGAGGAGAGAGGAAAGGAAGGAAGGAAGGAGGATAGAGGATAGAGGGAAAGGAAGGAGGGAGGGAGGGAGGAAAGAAGGAAGGAAGGAGGATAGAGGAAAGGAAGGAAGGAAGGAAGATAGAGGATAGAGGGAAGGAAGAGAGGGAGGGAGGAAAGAAGGAAGGAAGGAGAGAGGGAGGATAGAGGAAAGGAAGGGAGGGAGAGAGAGGGAGGTAGGGAGAGAAACATGGAAGGAAGAAAAGAAGGAAGAGGGAGGGAAGGAAGGAAGGGGGGAGGGAGGGAGGAAGAGAAACATGGAAGGAAGAAAAGAAGGGATAGGGAGGAGGAAGGAAGGAAGGAAGGAAGGAAGGAAGGAAGGAAGGAAGGAAGGAAGGAAAAGAGTAGAAGAGTAGAGTCAGAAGGCACCTTGGAGGCCTGCTCGAGCAGGAGACAGTCTACCAGGGATGTCCAACTTTGGACCTTTAAGACCTATGGACTTCACCTGCCAGTATTCTGGGACTTGAAGTCCACAAGGTTGTCTTAAAGTGGACCTCCTTATCCTTTTCCCTTCCGGTCTGGACCAATGGCCGTCCGGTCTCTTCTTGAAGCCCTCCAGTGACGGAGCCCCCACCACATCTGGAGGCCAATGGTGTCCCCCCCCCCCATTCATTCTTCTGGCTATCTGGAAATTCCTCCACCTGCTCAAAAGGGCTCTCCTTCCTTCCTTACCCTCCCAGGATTTCCTTCGTGTTCAGTTTGTACGTCTCTTTGAAGTCTCCGGTCCTCAGTGTGACGATGCGGTGGGTGAAGGGCGCGGGAGGAGGGGGGGTGTCATCTGGAAAAGAGAGAGGGAGAGGGAGAGAGAGAGACAGGAGGGGTTTGAATAGAGCTCCGAACCAGGTCTCTATGCGCAGCCATGCTCAGAGGGTGACATCTATGGACCACCGAAGGGAATCTGTGCCTGGTTTGCCAGCACCCACAGCGGATTGGATTGGGGTCAGGATTAAAGCTGACAAGTAACCGGGTGGGGGTGGGGGCAAAAGGATCACAGAATCATGGGGCTGGAAGGGGCCTTAGAGGTCATCTAGTCCAACCTTTCGGACTTCAGGGACCACTAAATTCATAATTTTAAATCCCGCGGACCACGAATACGATCTGCCTAATGACCGGCTGGGTGGGCGTGGCTAGGTGGTCACGTGACTGGGTGGGTGTGGTCAACTCGATGTCACTCATGTCGAGGGGCGCCTCACCCACCTCTACTCGCCCCTCCCCTCCCAGCCCCTCCTCACCTGCCCACCCGGTCTCCTTATGGCCCCAAGAGGAAGCAGTTGTTGGAGCTAAGCAGCCACCAGGAGAAAGAGTTGGCAAAACAGTTCAATTCAAATTGGATCTGACCAAGAAGGAGGCTCAGCAGAAGCACCTCACTGAGGACTAGGAGCATAGGCTTTCCAAGCAGAGGGAAGACTTGCGGGAGTGCAAGGCCAGGTACCGGCGCCTGGAGGCTCAGTGGGCTGAGATGGTCAACCAGTTCCAGGCCATGATGCAGTCCCACTGGAACGAGGTCCTCCGGCTCTTCGCCACCAGCGGTGATTCCCTCCAGCCTTCGCCCAAAGCCCCCCACCAGGAGGCCGAAACAGACCCCAAGTCGGAATTTCTGCCCCCCTCCGACCCGCACAAAAAGATCCCGAAGGGAGAGACTCTCTGCAGCAACACAAACGTTCATTGCACGTATCCGTCCCAGGGGCCGTAATTTGAGGACCCCGGATTCAGTGCAATATAAAAAATGCAAATAATGTTTCTGCGGACCACCAAAATTTTCTCATGGACCACCAGTGGTCCATGGACCACCTGTTGGT
The DNA here is from genome assembly GCF_029531705.1 of Pantherophis guttatus. The sequence goes on along the minus strand of NW_026844040.1, from coordinate 246,051 downwards.
GACCGCTGTTCTAGTCCAACCCACTGCTTCCTTCCTTCCTTCCGTCCTTCTTTCTTTCCTTCTTTCCTTCTTCTCCCTCCCTCCCTCCCTTCCCCTCTGTCTCTCTATCTTTCCCCTAACTTCCTTCCTTCCTTCCTTCCTTCCTTCCTTCCTTCCTTCCTTCCTTTAGATAGAAAGATATAGTTATAGAAAGATAGATATAGATAGTTATACAGTAGATAAATATAGATACATGAGAGAGATGATAGAAAGATAGATAGATAGATGATAGAAAGAAAGATATAATGATAGATAGATGATAGATATAGTTATAGATATCTTTCCTGTCCAATCTGTCTCTCTATCTTTCCCCTTCCTTCCTTCCCTCCCTCCTCCCCCTCTATTTATACATTTTATAAATGTGTGCATAATGCATATTAAAAAACAAAAATAAACAGCAAATTTAGCAAGAATTAATTACCCAAATAAAAAGAAAAATAAGAAAGGAAAAATAATAAACTAGATTGATTGATGAGAGAGAGAGAGAGAGAGAGAGATGATAGAAAGTTATAGATATATAAACACATAGATAGGCAGTAGATAAATATAGATACATGAGAGAGATGATAGATAGATAGATAGATGATAGATAGAAAGATATAGTTATAGATAGATAGATAGATAGATAGATAGATAGATAGATAGATATACAGTAGATAAATATAGATACATGAGAGAGATAATAGATAGATAGATAAATAGATAGATGATAGATAGAAAGATATAGTTATAGATAAATAGATAGATGATAGATATAGTTATAGATAGATAGATACATAGATAGATAGATTCCAACGTCAGTTAGTGCAAAATGACTACTGGCATAAGCCTGATGATGGCAGATGGGATTCTGCCGAAACGTCGCTTCTATCCTTTTAGGGATATATCCACAATTACACAGGAAGAAACCCGAAATATTAACTATACATAGATAGATAGATAGATAGATAGATAGATAGATAGATAGATAGATAGATAGATAGATATAGATAGATATACTAGATATAGATACATGAGAGATAATAGATATAGGTAGCTAGATGTTAGATAGAAAGTTATAGATAGATAGATAGATAGATAGATAGATAGATAGATAGATAGATAGAGCTAGATAGATAGATAGATAGATAGATATACACTAAATATAGATAAATGAGAGAGATGATAGATAGATAGATAGATAGATAGATAGATAGATAGATAGATAGATAAATAGATAGATAGATAGATGATAGATAGAAAGATATAATGATAGATAGATAGATAGATAGATAGAGATAGATAGATGATAGATATAGTTATAGATAGATGATAGATAGTAGATGATAAATATATAGTTATAGATAGATAGATGATAGGTAGATAGATAGATAGATGTTTAAGAGAGAGACAGAGAGAGTTATTGCTACCACTATAATATATTGTGTATATCTATTTATGGAGACACCATATTTATATTTCTACACAAGTCCAGGCCTTAAGAACAAATGCACTCAAAGCCAAAATTGAGAAGACAGCAACAGACAGCAAACATCGTCTCCGCAAAGAAGCTGAAGAAACTGTTGATCGTCTGGTAAGCTGCTGCCAGAAGATCGCCCAGACTGACTACAAGCAGCGGCTCGACAAAGTAGCAACAACGGTGCATTGGAAGATCTGCAAGAAACCCCTTTTGTCTGCTGGCGAGAACTGGTGGGACCATAAAATAGGGCAAGTCATAGAAAATGGAGAAATTAAATCCCTCTGAGAATTCAAACAGATAGGCCCCCGCCACATAACACAATTAAGAAAGACAAAAAAAAATCCGTATAGTGGACATGGCAAGCCCTGGAGACAGCAGAAGACAAGAGAAAAGAACCAGGGAACATCACAAAATACGAAGACAGAAATAGAACGACTGTGGCAAAAGAAAACAAGGCATCGCCAATAGTGATAAGTCCCTTGGTTACAATCCCCAAACATCTGGCGCTTCCCTTGAACACCATTCGGCATTGACAAAATCCCCATCAGTCAATTAGAAATGGCAGCTTTACTTGGAACTGCTGACATCCTGCGATGTAACATCTTGAACTTCGTCAAACTTTCCCCTCTGCCTATCTCAGGTCCTGGGAAGGACTCGATAGGTGGACAACAATCCACCTGTCTGAACATCTGGCTGACCGTGTGACCAATAATAATAAAAATAATGATGATGATAATACATTATTGATTTCTGATTGCCACCTCTTAACTCTTGTTCAAGGTTAATTCCAACTTGGCCACCTACCAGTGGTGAAATCCAATTTTTTTTACTACCGGTTCTGTGGGCGTGGTTTGGTGGGTGTGGTGTGGTGGGCGTGACTTAGTGGGCGTGGCAAGGGAAGGATACTGCAAAATCCCCATTCCCTCCCCACTCCAGGGGGAAGGGTACTGCAAAATCCCCAATCCCTCCCCACTCCTGGGGGAAGGATACTGCAAAATCCCCATTCCCTCCCCACTCCTGGGGGAAGGATACTGCAAAATCCCCATTCCCTCCCCACTCCAGGGGGAAGGATACTGCAAAATCCCCATTCCCTCCCCACTCCAGGGGGAAGGATATTGCAAAATCCCCATTCCCTGTCCACTCTGGGGCCAGCCAGAGGTGGTATTTGCCGGTTCTCTGAACTACTCACCACTACCGGTTCGTCAGAACCTGCTGGATTTCACCCCTGCCACCTACCCTCGATTAAACTCCGGGGTCTTTCTCTCTGCAACAGTGACGATGGGACTGAATGTGCCTGATTTTGAACCGAATAACCGAAAAACCGATTTGGAAGGGGGCTTGGAGGTCATCTAGTCCAACCCCGAGGAAACCTCCCAGTTTTCAAAGGTACAGATAGAGTTGCTCATTGAGCAACTACAATGAAAACCGGCTATTCAGCCATTGCAGGTAGTGAGAATAAGAGAAGAAGAATTAACAGAAGAACGGAGTTAGCAGGGACCGCAAGCAGGAGACGCTGTATCATTATTATTATTATTTTTTTAATTTGATTTATATGCCGCCCTTCTCCAGAGACTCAGGGCGGCTTACAATGCGTTAAGTAATAGCCTTCATCCTTTTGTATATTTATACAAAGTCAGCTTATTGCCCCCACAATCTGGGTCCTCATTTTACCTACCTTAGAAAGGATGGAAGGCTGAGTCAACCTTGAGCCTGGTGAGATTCGAACCTGCAGTAATTGCAGGCAGCTGGTCTTAATAACCAGCTTAATAACAGGGTGTCTTAAACCTCTGTACTACCAAGGATCATTCCAGACGAGTGGCTGTCCGAGCTCTTCTTAAAAACCTCCAGTTTTTAAGAAGAGATCTGGAATACTGAATGAAAAGCCATTAACCAAACCAGACATTAAACTCTTATTATGTAGGAATTTTCATCTTCTGCAAATGTTATTTCATTTACACTTTTATAGTAGCGGCCAAAATTGCAGAAGCCTTTTGGGAAAAGTGTATTTTTGAGGTTTGATGGCTAATAGCACCACTTTTTTTTTTGGAGTTTCAAGATAATCCTATTCCACTGCTGGAATGGCCTGGGAATAGCCCAGACCTTCACCCAGTTGAAAATCTATGGAGCCGACTCAAGAAAAGAGCCTTGGTAGTACAGTGGACTAAAGCACTGTTATTAACATCTGCTGCTTGCAATTACTGCAAGTTCAAATCTCACCAGGCTCAGCCTTCCATCCTTTCTAAGGTGGGTAAATTGAGGACCCGGATTGTGGGGGCAATAAGCTGACTTTGTATAAAAATACAAAAGGATGAAGGCTATTGCTTAACGCATTGTAAGCCGCCCTGAGTCTCCGGAGAAGGGCGGCATATAAATCAAATTAAAAAAAAAAAAGAAAGAAAGAGAGAGAGAAAGAAAAAAAGAAAAAGAAGGGAGGGAGGGAGGAAAAAGAAAGAAGGAAAGAGGAAGAAGGGAGGGAAGGAGGGAAAGAAAGGGAGGGAGGGAAAGAAAGGAAAAGGAAAAGAAAAAGAAAGAAAGAAAAAGAAGGGAGGGAGGGAGGAAAAAGAAAGAAGGAAATAAAGAAAGAAAAAGAAGGGAGGGAGGGAGGGAAAGAGGGAGGGCCTGGTGGCTCAGCAGACTGATAGCATAGTGATTAACACCAGCTGTCTGCAATTACTGTAAGTTCGAATCTCGCCAGGCTCAAGGTCGACTCAGCCTTCCATCCTTTCTAAGGTGGGTAAATTGAGGACCCAGTTTGTGGGGGAAATAAGCTGACTTTGTATAAATATACAAAAAGATGAAGGTTATTGCTTAATGCATTGTAAGCCGCCCTGAGTCTCCGGAGAAGGGCAGCATATAAATTAAAGCAAAAAAGAAAGAAAGAAACAGGTTAGTCAGAAGTGACCCAGCAATAAAACCCAGTTAATAGAAGCCATCATTCAATCTTGGTTTCACATTAGAACAGCTGCAGAACTCAAAGACTTGGTTCACTCCCTGGGAAGACGTTGTAAGGCCATAATTCATGCTAAAGGTTACCCAACTAAGTATTAACTGACATGGGGATCATTTTTGCATATCTCATTTTTTCTATGGTGATAATTTTTGTATATTTTGTTTTTTTCTACGTGTTTCACTTTTCTTCTTTATACTTTCAACTGCTATTCTAATAGCAAATCCTTCCTAAAAGTTATTGCATTACATTCTTGATCAAATTATCTTTCCGTTGATATATAATTTTACGGTACTACTCCCAAAAAAAACCAGTGTTATTAGCTGGTTTTAGAAAATACACTTTTCCCCAAAAGGTTTCCACAATTTTGGCCACTCCTGCATTAATTAATATGCACAAGAGAATATGATACTCCCCCTTCTCAATGCATTATTATATTCTCTCTCTGCATTTAAAGCTTCCCCATTTTCATCTCACAGCAAGGCCTGCCTTAAGATTTAGGAAGAAAGGCAAAATTAGTCCCCGACTTATGACCATTCATTAGTGACCGATCAACATTATAATTAATTGACCAAACTAAGTAATAATTTTAATTAGCAATTTTATGATGTTTGTGTGTCTATATTTTTCTTGACTGTACACCGCCTCCTGAGTCCTACGGGAGAAAGGCAGCATAGAAATATAATAAATAAATAAATAAATAATAAATAACAGCAGTGGAAAAAGTGACTGATGACCGTTTTTCACACTTACGACCGTTGGGGCAAACATGATCAAATTCAGGCGCTTGGCAACCGACTCGTATTTATGACGGTCGCAGTGTCCCGGGGATGTCACAGGATCCCCTTTTGCGACCTTCGGACGCAGTGGGGAAGCCAGATTCACTTAACAACCGTGTGACTAACTGAACAGCTGCAGTGATTCCCTTAACAACGGCGGCAAGAAAGATAATAAAATTAGGCCAAATACATTTGACAACTGTCTCGCTTCGCAAATAATGGTCATAAGTCGAGGACTCCCAAGTTGATTCTGATCAGTTATACGAAAAAATCCCTTCTTAACTGCAGCCAGAGTGTCGTATTTTATCTCCAGTGGGAATGGAGGTAGTCCTAGACTTACGACTATAATGGAGCCTGCCTATTACAGTCGTACGTCGTGATGGTCGTAAAGCAGGTCACCGATGGGAATGGTGTGATTTTTATGACCTTTTTTGCAGTAATCATTGAGCAGATGTGGCAAACACCAGGGAATTCTGGGAATTGAAGTCCACATAGCTTAAAGTTGAGAAACATTGCCTAATGAAATAAACAGCTTAGCTTGTTATAATTTGATTTTTGCTCTTTTGCTGCTACTACAGCAAACTTGCTACTACAGGTAGTCAGATTAACAGATTAACAGAGTTGGAAGAGACCCCGTAGGTCATCCAGTCCAACCCCACCCAAGTGACAAATGGCAGCCCAATCTCTTCTTGAAAGCCTCCCACAATTTCTGGTGGCAAGCAGTTCCACTGGTTAATTGTTCTCACTGTCAGGAAATTCCTCCTTATTTCCAGGTTTGAATCTCTCCTTGATCAGTTTCCATCCATTATTCCTTCGGGTGCTTTGGAAAATAGCTTGACCCTTTCTCTCTGCCTTCGACTACGACTGCGACGGAGCCCCAAATTTAGGTTGCTAAATGAGACATCTGTTAAATGTCTCACTTTGCCCTGTTTTACGACCTTGCTTGCCACAGTCATTAAGTAAATCACTGCAGTTGTGAATAACACAGTCATTAAGTGAGTCTGGCTTCCCCGTCGACTCTGCTTGTCCGAAGGTCGCAAAAGGGAATCACGTGACTGCAGGACACTGCGACCGTCACAAATATGAATTCAATTGCCAAGCGTCTGAATTTTGACTGTGTGACTGCGGGAATGCTGCAATGGTTGTTAAGTGTGAAAAAACGGTCATAAGTCCCTTTTGTCAGTTCCGTTGTAACTTTAAGCGGTCACTAAATGAAGCGTCATCAGTCAAGGACTACCTGTACAGTATTCAGATGCGGAGGTTAAGCCAGTTCCAGGTACAGGAATCCTCGGTTTATGATTATTTCTTTAGTGACCATTTAAAATTACAATGGCACTGAAAAAAAGTGGTACGACCCATCCTCGCACTTATGACCGTCACGACATTCCCCGTGATCATGTGACAAAACATTTAGGCTTTGGATAAACCAGAATGTATTTACCACACTTTCAACATCCTGGGGTCATGTGACCCCTGTTTGCCACTTTTCGGCCATCAAAGTCAGTGAGGAAGCCAGATTTGCCACCTGACTCACTAACAACCGTCTGATTCACTTAACAACCACCTGACTCACTTAACAACCACCTGACTCACTTAACAACCGTGGCAATAAAGGACATAACATTGGGAGGACTAAATTGAACAACTGCCCCTTGCTTAGCATCAAAAACTTTGGTCCGATTTGCGGTCCTAAGGCCATAAGGATGACCTGCCCTTGCCGTCATGAGGACTAGAAACTTGCGAAGGGACACGGTCTCCTTCCATCAGAGTTTCTGCTCGCGGGCCTGAAACCAGCGATTCCCTGACAACCTTACCCAAGATCAGGGAGGGGTCTTCTTTGCCAAAATCTGGAGTGAGGTAGGGGCTGCACCCCGGTTCCGCAGTGCCGTCGATCTCTTTGCTTTCTGCCGCAGCATCGGAAACAGGAGGGAGGGGCTCTTCAGGCAAAGTCCTGTCACTCTCTTGGGTGGCGGGGCTGGGGGCTTCCGTTGCCGGCTCCGAGACCTGCTTGGGAGCCCCCTCCTCCTTCTCCTTCTCCTTCTCCTTCTCCTTCTCCTTCTCCTTCTCCTTCTCCTTCTCCTTTTCTTTCTCCTTCTCTTCTTTGGGGGTCTCTCCGGACGCGGGTTCTTGGGTAGACGGAGAAGCAGTCATGGAGTCTGTGGACTGACTCTGTCCACTGGAGGCTTCCAACATCTCTTCTGGAATATCTCCTAAGCTGAAACAGGGAGACTCAACTGAGCTCTTCAACCAAGGTTTTTAAAAGACCCCCTCCCAAATTCAGCACAATTGGAGAAATCCACGAAAGGGATATTTCCCATAAGGCCAGCCTAGAAATTGGGGTCAGTTCAGCGTGACCTGAATTGAATTGCTCTTCAATTCCTTCTTACAGGCAGTCCTTGACTTACAACCGTTCGTTCGAAGTTACAACGACCCTGGAAAAAAAACCCGACTCAGGCCTGTTTTTCATACTTAACCAGAGAGGCAGTTTCTGTAAGCAAGGCAATAAAGATCAGGCTAGAACTAACACCAGAATGTTTCCTTCCTGCCTTCCTTGCAGGATTAGCTTTGTAAAGCAGGGGGGAAAAAACAAAATAAGATTTCTTCCAACAACCGGTTCTCCGAACTTCTTAGAAAGTTAACAACCGGTTCTCCCGAATTGCTGCGAACCGGCTGAATCCCACCACTGGGTCAAGGCCATCTGAAGGACTGACTCACCCCCAATGAGATTGGCCTGTCCCATCCGTAATGGCGCTACGGACACGCCGTGGACGCCATCGCCCAAGGAGTTTGGGGTTCTAGGAAGGGAACCTTCTCTGCCACAGTATAGGCTCTCTGGAATATCACACCTCCTCCCCGCAGGTGACATCTGCCCCCCCCAATTTGGCCTTCTGTAAAGGCTCAGAGGGGGGGCATGTCATTCTGGGGGCCGTTACCCGGATGAGGAGACCCCACCTCTTCCCCATGCACAGGCCGCTCCCTTCCTCTCCACCTGGATTCCATTGAATTCTAAATCCATTTTAAATTGCAGATGTTTCATTGCCCAACTAAGTAACATCATCAAACCCCACTCCTTCTAGCACTGATGATGTTCCCTAGTTCGGTCATGAAATGTCTGCAAGAAAACCACTGAGCTCAGAGGGCACGAAGGAGCCCACCCTCCTCCTCATCCTTCCCTTTCTCCTCTTTCCCCTCCTCCTTCCCCGTCTCTCCCCGTCTCTTCTCCTCTCCACAAACCCCCCTCCCTCCTAGTACTGATGATGTTCCCTCTTTCGGTCATGAAACACCTGCAAGAAAATGAATCAGTTCAGAGAGTACCAAGGACCACAGTCCTCCTCCTCCTCCTCTTCCTCGTACCTCCTCTTGTTCCACTTCACCCTCTTCTCCTCCTCCTGCCTCCTCCTCCTCTTCCTCCTTCTCCTCCTTCTGCCTCCTTCTCCTCCTCCTCCTGTCTCCCTCTCTTCCTCTCTTTTTCGTTCTCTCCTCCTCCTTCTCCTCCTCCTTCTCCTCCTCCTGCCTCCTCCTCCTCTCTCCTCCTGTCTCCCTCTCTTCCTCTCTTTTTCGTTCTCCTCCTCCTCCTTCTCCTCCTCCTTCTCCTCCTCCTGCCTCCTCCTCCTTCTCTTCCTCCTCCTCCTTCTCCTCCTCCTGCCCCTCCTCTTCTTCTCTTCCTCTCTTTTTCCTTCTCTTCCTCCTGCCTCCTTTTCGTTCTCCTCCTCCTCCTCCTTCTCCTCCTCTTCCTCCTTTTCCTCCTTCTGCCTCCTTCTCCTTCTCTTCCTCCTCCTTCTCTCCTCTGCCTCCTTCTCTTCCTCCTCCTCCTTCTCCTCCTCCTTCTCCTCCTCCTTCTCTTCCTCCTTTTTCCTTCTCTTCCTCCTGCCTCCTTTTCGTTCTCCTCCTCCTCTTCCTTCTCCTCCTCTTCCTCCTTTTCCTCCTTCTGCCTCCTTCTTCTTCTCTTCCTCCTCCTCCTTCTCCTCCTCCTGCCTCCTTCTCCTTCTCCTCCTCCTTTTCCTCCTTCTGCCTCCTTCTCCTTCTCTTCCTCCTCCTCCTTCTCCTCCTCCTGCCTCCTTCTCCTTCTCTTCCTCTCTTTTTCCTTCTCTTCCTCCTGCCTCCTTCTCCTCGTCCTCCTTCTCCTCCTCTTCCTCCTTTTCCTCCTCCTGCCTCCTTTTCTCCTTCTCTTCCTCTTTCTCCTTCTCCTGTCTCCTTCTCTTCCTCTCTTTTTCCTCCTCTCCTCCTGCTGTCTCCTCCTTCTCCTCTTCCTCCTCCTCTTCCTCCTTCTCCTCCTGCCTCCTTCTCCTTCTCTTCCTCCTCCTCCTCTCTCCTTCTCCTCTTCCTCTCTTTTTCCTCCTCCTCCTCCTGCTGTCTCTTCTTCTTCCTCCTCTTCCTCCTGTCTCCTTCTCCTCCACCACCTCTTGCTCTACACCTTGTAAGAGGTTCCTAATCCTCTCAAGGTCCCAGTGTGGCTTCATCCCAAGCCCACGTAGCCCAGAGCAGAAGCCCACAATGAACAGTCTCCATGTAGGATCCATCCAAACTGTCAGACTGTTTCAAAGGCAGTCACTCGTCTTCCCAAAAAAAAACCCCATACCTCCTCCTCCTCCCCCAATTGGTTGACTACTTCTCACTCAACTTCACACATGATTTCCCCCCCCAGCTCATTTTCTAAGATGCCCCCCTTGCTTTGCTCATTGCACAGGTGGACCTCTTGGCAGAAGGACCTCAACTCAATGGAAGTAGCGGAGAAGAACGTTACCTGTTCACTTTTGCTGGGCAGCTGAAGCTGTGTTGGATGTGCAACGGCTTCTTTGGATCATCCTTGGCTTCACCTTGGTGGTCCTTCACTTCGGGGACTCACCTGAGGGACCTTCTTTCTCAGCTTGGCCCTGGTCTGTTGGCTTCTCTTTCTCCTGGGCTGGACCTTCCGGAAGTACATTTACTCCCCTCCCCACTATCCTGCACACTGCTGGTTTCTCCATCCTTCTCCATCTTCTGGAAAGTTCACCTGCACCAATGGGAATCCCGTAGAGATCTTCCAAACTGACCCTTCTCCTTTCCGGGGACTTCAGATCAATTCCTGCAGGAGACAAACAACAGTTGATCAGTATGTATCTCCATGCTACAAAAAGCCAAGATAATTTAGGTCAGGTGTCTTCAATCCTGGTGTAAGAAACTGATGGGAGATAATGTTTGTTTTTTGCGAAGAAAAAGACGTTTTTTAAGAGTTGTTGGTAGAAAAGTCCAGTAGGACATTGGGATATTTATTTATTTATTTATTTATTTATTTATTTATTTATTTATTTATTTATTTATTTATTTATTTATTTATTTATTTATTTTGACTTATATGCCGCCCTTCTCCGGAGACTCAGGGCGGCTTACAATGTGCTCAGCAATAGCCTTCATCCTTTTGTATATTTATGCAAAGTCAGCTTATTGCCCCCACAAACTGGGTCCTCAATTTACCTACCTTAGAAAGGATGGAAGGCTGAGTCAACCTTGAGCCTGGTGAGATTTGAACTTGCAGTAATTGCAGGCAGCTGGTGTTAATCACAATGCTTTTAGTCTGCTGAGCCACCAGAGCTCATTTGTTCAGCGATTGTTTGAAGTTTATTTATTTATTTATTTATTTATTGGTTCGATTTATATGCCGCCCTTCTCCGGAGACTCAGGGCGGCTTACAATGCGTTAAGCAATAGCCTTCATCCTTTTGTATATTTATACAAAGTCAGCTTATTGCCCCCACAATCTGGGTCCTCAATTTACCCACCTTAGAAAGGATGGAAGGCTGAGTCAACCTTGAGCCTTGGCGAGATTCGAACCTGCAGTAATTGCAGGCAGCTGGTGTTAATCACAATGCTTTTAGTCTGCTGAGCCACCAGAGCTCATTTGTTCAGCGATTGTTTGAAGTTTATTTATTTATTTATTTATTTATTGGTTCGATTTATATGCCGCCCTTCTCCGGAGACTCAGGGCGGCTTACAGTGTGCTCAGCAATAGCCTTCATCCTTTTGTATATTTATACAAAGTCAGCTTATTGCCCCCACAATCTGGGTCCTCAATTTACCCACCTTAGAAAGGATGGAAGGCTGAGTCAACCTTGAGCCTTGGCGATTTGTATACCGCCCTTCTCCCAGAAGGGACTCAGGGCGGTGAACAGCCAAAATTAAAAATACATACAATACAAAAGTTAAGATAATTAAAAAAGAATTAAATCATTGGCTTCCCAATTTAAAACCCCCAAGTCTATAAAATTTAAAAACCCAATTAAAAACCATTTAGGCTAGGCCGGCTTGGTGAAATAAATACGGACATTCAAGGTAAAAATAAGGACATTCAAGGTATAAAAGTTGAAGACTGGAAAACAGGAAGAGACGGCTATTCCTGTCAGACCCTGCTGGATTTTCACCTTGGCAGGATTCCTTTGCAGGACGCTGTAACCATCATGCCAAGAATCTGAATTTTGATTCGGGTGAGCGCGGGGAGGCTGCAGCCGTCGTAAGTGTGGAAAAACGGTCGTAAGTCTCTCTTTTTTTTAAGTGCCTGTTGTAAATTTCCAAAACATTGCTTCGATTCCGCTGCCACTGACATGCTTCCCTGCAGCCTCTCTGCTTCTAAACCAGGGTTAATCCTGGATGAGTATGAGATGACATCATGTAACGGACAACTAGCATTGTTCGGCGTGGTTGTCTTAATATAGTTTTGGCCCTTCCTTCTCGTAGGGAACTAGAAGCGAAGGTATTTTTCAAATGGAACAACTCCGGCGCCCTCATTCACCACTCCGCTGCTGATGAAGGAATCACTTCCCTTTTCAGCTTCGTTAATCGATAAATCGTGCCAAGGAGGGCATCGTGCCAGCCTGCTGCCCTTTTTAAGGAAGAGCAACGAAGAGGATCGAAGGCCTGGAGACTAAAACATACGAAGGACGGCTGCATGATTTGGGTTTGGCTAGTCTAGGGAAAAGAAGGACTTTGTGGGGGGGGGACAGGATAGGAGTCTTCCAATATCTGAGGGGCTGCCACAAAGAAGAGGGGGGGGGGGGGTCAACTTATTCTCCAAAGCACCCGAAGGCAGAACGGATGGAAACTAATCAAGGAGAGAAGCTTGATTAATTAAGGAGGAACTTCCTGAGAGTGAGAACAATTAGCCCGTGGAACTGCTTGCCACCAGAAGTTGTGGGGCTTCATCACTGGAGGCTTTCAAGAAGAGATTCTATTCTATTCTATTCTATTCTATTCTATTCTATTCTATTCTATTCTATTCTATTCTATTCTATTTCTATTCTACTCTCTACTCTACTCTACTCTACTCTACTCTACTCTACTCTACTCTACTCTACTCTACTCTACTCTACTCTACTCTACTCTATTCTATTCCTTTACCCCACCTTCAGCGCAGAGACCTTAGGAAAACTCCTCGTTACATAAAGTTGAATTTTGCCTTCGGCTGCTGCCCCATTGCCAGGTCTTCCTTTCTCGATCGGTTAAGTCTTTTCACTATTTTGGAATCGTTCCGTGGCCCAAGAAGCCACGCCATGCGTCAGAAAAGTAAGACCATCCGGTGTCCCCCCCTGGAATCTCTGCACCCAGCTGCAAACCATATTCCACTTTTCCAAAACTTTTTCATGCACCCTAGAAAAATCCCAGCATGTGGGAAATGTATATTTGTCGTCACTGGGAGCTGTCGCCAACTTGACGGCAGATAATCCATCGATCGAGAAAATCCAGAGAGGTGCAGGTTAGTGCAGGTCAGAACGGCTGAGTTAAGAGAAAATGGGCCACCTTCAAGGTTCTAGATGATGGCAACTAGATTGGACCAGAAGCTGAGCAGACAGAAGGAACTATGTGGGGCCTGGTGTTCTCCTAGCCATGGTCCCATCTAGAAAAAGCTCATGCGACACAAAACGAAGGTTGAAGGAAAGACTCACCCCTGGCTACCCTCAACCGAGCCAACCCTGGTGTTATCTCGCCTTGCCCGACCGCCGTTAGAAGGATTTGGCTGAAGTTCTCCAGGAAGTTCTGGAGATGTTTTGAGGTAGAGCAGCCCAGAGCAGAGGTGTGCAGTGGTACCCTGAAGACTTGGTTGCTCATATCAACCAGGCTTGAGCCAGAAAAGTCTCCCGTGGGCTTCTTTTGGGGGGACCTCCCCTGCCCCCAAACCAGCTGGTTGGACCACCTCAACTGGACTTGACCTGGGCAGGTGAGGAGCCCTGCAAGGAACTCACCCAGAGGTCGAGAGCAGGGATGTCCGTGTGGCCCTCTCACCATCCCCTGGGCAAGGCCACCGAGCAGAAGTGGCCACCGTCCCCGTCGACGAGGGTCTTCGGCCGCGTCCCCTTCTACACCCGTGTAACGGAGCCGGATTAAGGGCAGGGAGAGGGAAGTCTCTTCTACCCAAGGCGTTGGGTAGAATTATGAGCCCGCCGCTACTCGCTGTCTCTGTGGCCACCTGTTCTTGTTGGCCCCGGTTCAAAGGACAGTCCATTCTGCTGTCTGCTGGCCTGCCAGGCTGGCTGGACGGGAGGAGAAATTCAGCAAACAGAACGCAGAAAATGACGCACTATCCCCGGTGAACTCTTGATGCCCGTCAAAGCGGGATCTTCCTCCGGTTGCAGAAGCAGCCACCGCAGCCCGTTTCGGAGCCTCAAGACAGGCGAGCAGGCAGGGGGTTATTTCGGGGCTCGGATCCGACCCACCAGAGCCGCCAGCCACCTTGAGCTGGGGCCAGGACGAGCGAAACGGACTCGCTCGCCTTTTCATTTTAAACTGGCAGGTTGCACCAGAGAAATGCCAAGGGGGGGTGCCACATTCGGAGGGAATTGGTCAAGGCACCAGGAAGGTAAAGGAGAGGGAGGTTGGGCGGTGGGTTGGTTAGGCCAGGATTTCTCAAATTTTGGCAGCTTTAAGATCTGTGGGCTTCAACTCCCAGGATTCCCCAACCATCATCTTTTAAGATAGATGGACTTCGAGTCCCAGAATTCCCTAGTCAAACGAGTGTTTCTCGAGCTTGACTACTTTAAGAGGTGGGGAGTTCAACTCCCAGAATTCCCCACCTATCATGTTTTAAGATAAGACTTCAACTCCCAGAATTCCCTGACTAGGCCAGTATTTTTTAACCTTGGAAACTTTTTTTTTATTTAAAAAGTTTTAACAATCATTACAACGATTTTCCCCTCACCATCACCTTCATCCTAATCCTAAACCTCACCCTCACCCTAAACTTCACCCTCACCCTAAACCTCACCCTCATCCTAACCCTCACTTTCATCCTAACCCTAAACCTCACCCTCACCCTCACCCTCACCCTAACCCTCATCCTAACCCTCACCTTCATCCTAACCCTAAACCTCACCCTCACCCTAAACCTCACCCTCATCCTAACCCTCACCTTCATCCTAACCCTCACCCTAACCCTCACCTTCATCCTAACCCTAAACCTCACCCTCACCCTCATCCTACCCTCACCCTAACCCTCACCCTAACCCCCACCTTCATCCTAACCCTAAACCTCACCCTCACCCTAAACCTCACCCTCATCCTAACCCTCACCTTCATCCTAACCCTCACCCTAAACCTCACCTTCATCCTAACCCTAAACCTCACCCTCACCCTAAACCTCACCCTCACCCTAAACCTCACCCTCACCCTCATCCTAACCCTCATCCTAACCCTCACCTTCATCCTAACCCTAAACCTCACCCTCACCCAAACCCGAATTCTAACCCTCAACCTCACCCCAAACCCTCACCTTCATCCTAAATCTAAACCTCACTCTCGCCCTAAATCACACCTCACCCAAACCCTCACCCTAACCCATGGGCTTCCACATCTACACGGTAACGAATAAAGGAAGGTTCTTGAAACTTGGGATGGATGAGCCATTTTAAGGGGGCTCCCATTTCTCAGCCGGTGTGCATGTGTGTGTCCATTTTTGTAGTGGCTGAAAGGACCAGGAAGCCGGGGAAGGAACGGCAGATGTCATAAATATGCCTGAAGAGGCTTTTTGTGGCTTTGCAAGATGCTTATTTATTTATCACATTGAAGAGGCTGCAGCTGTTTGTTTTATTTTGATCCTTTTGCTGTTTTGCTCACAAGGGGGATAAATCGCAGCCAATTGTTTGTTGTTGTTGTTTTGCTATTTTTGATGCATTCGCTCTAACCAGAAGTTTCACGGGCTTTCGAGAAGAAAAAAGTGAGCAATGGTTTGCAAGAATGACTGGGGAGGGACAGAGCCCAAAGACACCCAGCCAGCTTTCATGCCTGAGGTGGGACTAGAACTCCCAGTCTCCTGGTGATTGGCCCAAAGTCACCCAGCCGGCTTTCATGCCTGAGGTGGGACTAGAACTCACCGTCTCCTGGTGATTGGCCCAAAGTCACCCAGCCGGCTTTCATGCCTAAGGCGGGACTAGAACTCCCAGTCTCCTGGTAATTGGCCCAAAGTCACCCAGCCGGCTTTCATGCCTGAGGTGGGACTAGAACTCCCAGTCTCCTGGTGATTGGCCCAAAGTCACCCAGCTGGCTTTCATGCCTAAGGCGGGACTAGAACTCACCGTCTCCTGGTGATTGGCCCAAAGTCACCCAGCTGGCTTTCATGCCTAAGGCGGGACTAGAACTCACCGTCTCCTGGTGATTGGCCCAAAGTCACCCAACTGGCTTTCATGCCTAAGGCGGGACTAGAACTCCCAGTCTCCTGGTGATTGGCCCAAAGTCACCCAGCTGGCTTTCATGCCTAAGGCGGGACTAGAACTCCCAGTCTCCTGGTAATTGGCCCAAAGTCACCCAGCCGGCTTTCATGCCTGAGGTGGGACTAGAACTCCCAGTCTCCTGGTGATTGGCCCAAAGTCACCCAGCCGGCTTTCATGCCTGAGGTGGGACTAGAACTCACCGTCTCCTGGTGATTGGCCCAAAGTCACCCAGCTGGCTTTCATGCCTAAGGCGGGACTAGAACTCACCGTCTCCTGGTGATTGGCCCAAAGTCACCCAGTCAGCCTTCATGCATAAAGCGGGACTATCGGCCTTCGGAAGTTGTGGGAGCTTCATCACTGGAGGCTTTCAAGAAGAGACTGGATTGACACCTGTCAGAAATGGTGTAGGGCCGTGATGGCGAACCAATGGCACGTGTGCCAGAAGTGGCACGCAGGGCCCTCTCTGTGGGCACAGGCGCCGTCACCAGCTGCTCTTCCGGGTTCCGTCATGCGCATGCGCACTGGCCATCTCCTCTCTTCTGGGTTCCAGTGCATGCATGTGCGAACACCAGCTTTGCAGCACACATGCGTGTGCAAGAACCCCGAAGAGAGCAGGCTGGCCGGCATGGACGTGTGCGAGGGAACCCAGAAGCGCGGCTGGGTGCCACACGCATATGCCCCACAGCTAGCTGCTTTCTTCCAGATTCCTGTGCTCTGGTGCAAAAACGTTAGCCGTCACTGGTGTTGGGTTTTCTGCTTGGGTGGGTGGGTGGGTGGGTGGGGGTTGGACTAGATGACCTCCAAAGGTCTCTCTTCCAACTCTGTTATTCTGAGTTTTTTCCCAAGCAGTACAAAAGCGCTTCGTTTTGGGATTTTCCCTTATAGAGATCAAGCATTTTAAATAAATAGATAGATAGATAGATAGATAGATAGATAGATAGATAGATAGATAGATAGATAAATAAAATAAAATAAAATAAAATAAAATAAAATAAAATAAAATAAAATAAAATAAAATAAAATAAAATAAAATAAAATAAAATAAAATACCCAGTGGAAAATCCAAAACTCCTTGTACAAATGTTCTCCCGCTTCCAGGGCAACTTATTCCACGGGGATCTGAGTGTCCCGTCAGTTCCCTGCGTGAGAAAATCCATCTGACCTCTTTCCCTGGCCAGCTGAGAAATCAGCGTAACGGTTCGCAGGGATGTTGTCTGCGACATAGCGATGAGTTAACACCCGTCCCCGATGATGCCCTGCAACTGATTAGCCTTAATCAGACAGATCCCTGTTTGATAAACAGGGCCAAATGATTAAGAAGTTGATAAAATTGTGTTTTATAAATCTCAACGAAATGGACTTGTATTAAAATTCAACTTGATAATTCTGGTGATAAAAATTGTAAGGTATATAATTAGAATAAGAGACTAGAAGATTGTTAACAACGAATTGGACATCGATGAGATATCGACATAATGAGTTAAAATTTAATTTGAAGTTAAAATTGTATTGATATATTAGACTTGTTTAGACGAAAATGTTAGAATTTTATGTTTAAATTTGTCTTTTTTCTTTCTTTTTTTTTTTTTCCTGTCTTAAATTTTTAAAAGATGTAATGGAAAAGTGGAATAGAGTGTGTTAAATGAATGTAAGCATGTTAACCATCTATGACCGGATCGAAACTCTGTTCTTGAAAGTTATATTTTATGTTTATGTTTGGGAAAAAATAAAAAAATATTTACAAAAAAAATAAAAATCAGACAAATCTGGGCAACAGCAGGGCAAACAACCACGTTGTAGCCCTCTCTAAGCAGCCTCTGGGTCTTCCCAGCTGGGTCTTCATTTTACCAACCTCGGAAGGAGGGAAGGTTGAGTCAACCTTAACCCGGTGAGAATCGAACTCCTGGCAGTGAGCAATGAGTTAGCCTGCAATACTGCACTCTAACCACTGTGCCACCACGTCTCAGTTAGGTAGATGAGAGACAGACCCAACAATCTGGGTCCTCAAGTTACCGACCTAGGAAGGTGGGGAATGACTGAGTCAACCTTGAGCCGGTCAGGATCGAACTGCTGGCAGTTGGCTGTGAGTTAGCCTGATAATACTGCGTTCTAACCACTGCACCACCAGATCAGTGGTGGGTTGCTATTGGATCGGGAGAACCGGTAGCGGTGGCAGGAGGCTTCTGTGCATGCACAGAAGTTTCCCGCGCACGAGCGAACCGGTAGCAAACTAAATTGAAACCCACTACTGCTCCAGATATAGAATAGGTGATGATTGATCGATAGAAGAGATAGATGAGAGAGAGAGAGAGAGTGAGTGAGTGCGTGCATGTAGAAGGATGGTAGGAGGGAGGGACAGACAGACGGACGGATGGAGGGATGGATAGATAGATGGATAGATAAGATAGAAGGATGGATAAGAGAATAAACAGATGGATAGATAGATAATAGATAGATATATATATAGATAGATAGATAGATAGATAGATAGATAGATAGATAAAGATAGATAATAAGATAGATAGATAATAGGTAGGTAGTAGGTATATAGATATATAGATATATATATAGATAGATAGATAATAAGATAGATAGATAGATAGAGATAGATACATAGATAGTATAGGTAGATACGATAGATACGATAGATAGATAGATAGATAGATAGATATAGACAGACAGACAGACAGACAGACAGATAGATGGATAGATATGGATGGATGGATGGATGATAGATGGATAGATGGAAGATAGATAGATATAGACAGACAGACAGACAGACAGACAGACAGACAGATAGATAGATAGATAGATATGGATGGATGGAGATATAGATAGATAGATAGATAGATAGATAGATAGATAGATAGATAGAGATAGAGAGATAGATGGATGGATGGATGGATGAGATAGATAGATAGATAGATAGATAGATAGATAGATATAGATAGATAGATAGATAGATAGATAGATAGATAGATAGATAGATAGGTATGGATGGATGGATAGATAGAGATAGATAGATAGATAGATAGATAGATAGATAGATAGATAGATAGATAGATGGATGGATGGATGGATGGATGGATGGATCGATGGATCGATGGATCGATGGATGGATGGAGGAGTAGAGCCATAGCCATAACACGGAGTCTTACGTACCCCTTCACAGCCCTCTCTGAGCTGTTGACAGAGTCGGGGGGGGGGGTGACAGCCGGCCAGTCAACCACGGAGGCCTCTTGTCCACTTAGCAGGGCTTCCCAAGGGCCAAAGCAACGGCACCCGGTATCGGAGCCGTTAAGATGGAAGGACCAAAAGGCGGAAAAGGGGGACCATATTTTTGGCCTGCAAGGATGGCAGTGACGGCTGGTGCCTGTATTTGGCAGGGTGGTGGTGGTTGGTATGACAGAACACAGAATCACAGGACTGGAAGGGTCCCTAGAGGTCTTCTAGCCCAACCCTCTGCTCTAAGCAAGAGACCGTTCTCCCTAGGCAGCCAATCCTGGATTTACAATCTTTCGTTTAGGGACCGTTCAAAGTCCCAACGGCACTGAAAAAAGGGGACTCACGGGCAATTTTCACACTTAACGACCGTCGCAGCATCCCCAGGGTCACGTGATCGGGGGGGGGACGCGATCTGACAAGCAAAATCCATGGGGACTTTCAGATTGACTGAAGAACCGTGTCACTAACTGAAGGACTTGCAGTGATTCGCTTAACGACCATAAAAGGTCGTAAAACGAGGCAAAACTCACTTGAGCAACTATCTCGCTTAGCCACAGAAATTTGGGGCTCAGTGGTGCCCCTAAGAAATGGCTGTCCGGTCTCTGGTTGGAAGCGCAACACAACTTCTGCAAGTAAGCCAGTTCCACTGGTTAATTCATTAAGGACCAGATTCAGTAGAGCCTCCAGCACCCAGCCCTCTCTACCTTAAGCAAAGGTTGGAGCTGGCATGGCCCTCTGCCTCTGCCCGTCGTGTATTTTTTTATTTTTTGCTCGTTCTTGATTTCAATTGAAATTTGCATGGCCTCGGTGCCGAGGGCCTACTTTTCCATGTGGAAAAATAATGATTATTTTAGAATCAAAAAGGCAGCCAGGTTAGATCGTTCCTTTCCACTCAACCAAATGCATTTCTTGCAATTTAATCTTCCTAATTTAAAACACTTTTTTAAAAAAAAGTTAATTTTTAATGAATTTAATTTTAATTCTTAATTAAAAAAAAAAAAATTAAAAATTTAATTTTAATTCCTCTGCCAGCTGCCCAGAGTCACTGCAACAGGGAGATAGCCAGCATATAAATTTAATAAATAAATTAGAGATAAAGCAAATAAACGAACCTAACAGGTGCGAAGAGAAAAGGACCAAGATAAAAGAGATATTGGTAGTTCATTGAGTGACCGTTTGAAATTATGATGCTGAAAAAAGGGACGTATCGTATGACCCTGTCTCATACTTATGACCTTTGCAGCATCCCTGGAGTCACATGATTTACATTCGTATGCTTGGCAACTGACTCCTATTTATGACTATCGCAGTATCCCGGGGTCATGTGATCCCCTTTTGCAACCATGGAGGCCAGATTCACTTAACAACTGTGTCACTCAGTGATTCACTTAACAACTTAGTAAACAAAGGCCGTAAAATGGGTGGGGGGAGGGAAAATCCACTTAACCGTCTCGCTTAGGGACAGAAACGTCAGGCTCAATCGAGGTCGTCATTCGAGGCCTACCTGTACTGTGCTTTTTGCTCGTTTAGGTCTCGCCCCTAAAGTGCCCGGTAGAGCCTCCAGCCCAAAGCCCTCTCTACCTTCAGCCGAGCTCCCTGAAGCTTGCATCACCTTCTGCGTCTTGCAAAAAAGACTTTTGCAAGCGAGGCAATTCAATCCGGCCGAATCCCGCCGCCTGTCCTGGGACAGCTGGCACGGAGTCAAGCATGCCAGCTCCCTTGGCAACGTTGCCGTCATAACCGGAGCAGGACACTCTATAACCTTTTCTGCTCTTTCCAAGGGGGTGGTGGGTTTGAGAAAGCCGGTTGGGCAGCCCCTCTTCATCCCCCCCACCTTTCCTGGGGGAAACCCGATCTCCGGGCTAAATCGAGCCCCACTGCCAGCCTAATGCCAGGCGGCTGGGTGGCAATTGCAAAACAGGAGATTCGCAGGACTCCTTACCTGCGATTCCAGCTGCCGCTGCCCGGTGAAGCACGTCACACCTTGGCGGGACAGGAGAGGCAAATGCGTCCGTCCGTCTGCCATCGGTGGGCCAGGGGGGTCTTCCCCCCCCCCAGCCAGATTTGAAGATCCGAGGAGATGTAAGAATAAGTCAGCAACCCTGCCGGGGACCGACCATGCCAGCCGCTCTAAAAAAAGCCACGGGCTCCTTGTGCCAGCACATTGCTTGGCTAGAGTATCTGGGGTCCAGCTCGGTGGGTTTTTTTTTCTTTTTTCCTTTTCGGTGCCCTGCAATGAACAGTGTTTTTGGCACCTGACGTCGATCATGTGGAGCCCGGGCGATGCCAAGGGGGCAGGAAAAAAACAGCCCGTATCAGCCACGGGGAAGAGTCGAGAGGCTGGCATGCAAACTTTCTTGTCAACAGCGGTGCTTGGAAGCTGGGTCTAGGATGGGGGAAATGGGGTTCAAGCCCCCTCCTCCCATAATGAACTGCCCCCGGAGATACGGAATATCCCTGATCTCCGTGCTTTCCGCCGTGCCCTCAAGACCCTGATGTTCCAACAGGCAGGGCTAAACATACAAACACGCGAATGATTTTTTAAATGTGATCTAATTCTGGGTTTTATTTAATTGACCAAACTAAGTAACAATTTCAATTAGCAATTTTATGATGTTTGTGTGTCTATATTTTTCTTGACTGTACACCGCCTTGAGTCCTACGGGAGAAAGGCGGTATAGAAATATAATAAATAAATAAATAATAAATAAATAAAATAATGGGGGTCTCTGAAGGAAGCGATGGCCGTGCAGGAAAAAGGGAGGGGAGCTTGATGGGCATCGAAGGGAGAAGCTCGGTGGCACATATATAAAAAGAAAACAGGAGTGTGAAAGGTATTTATAGAAAGGCAGGAGTCTTATTATTTCTCAACCTTGCAACTCTAAATTTAATCGGTGGACTTCAACTCCCAGAATTCCCTAGTCAGCCAGTCAGCTGACTGGGCTTAGTAGACAACTGATATGAGGTAGTCCTTGACTTATGACCACGATGGAGCCCCAAATTTCCCTTGCTAAGCGAGACAGTTAATTTCCCCCCCCCATGTTTGCAATCTTTTTGGCCACAGATGTTAAGTGAAGTGCAGCTGTGGTTTAAGTTAGGAAGTCGTTAAGTTAGGAACGGTTGTTAAGTGAATCGGGCTTCCCCGTGGATTTTGCTTGAAGAAAGGTTGCCCACAGGGGAATCATGTGACACACACACACACACACACACACAGGGGATATTGCGACGGTCATAAATAGGAGCCAGCTGCCAAGCGTGCAAATGTGGATCCCGTGAACCACAGGAGGCTGCAACGGTCGTTAAGTGTGAAAACGGCACTTATACAGATTTATAGCAGATTTATATACCGCTTCGAAGTGTTTTTGCAGCCCTTCTCTGGGGACGCTGCAAATGGTTGCTGGCGAGAACTGGTCAGAGGGGCTATTGTAAGTCCGAACAATGACTGGATGAATGGTTGTAAATCGAGGACTCCTGTTTCTGTGAGCTGCCCAGAGTTGTGCATTAATCCGCGTGGCTGTGCAACTCTTTTAAATAAACTTACTATTCTGGAAAAAGATGAGAGACAAACCCCTTTTGGCACGGATGCGTCGAAACCACGAAATCAGCCCATCGTCCTGTCTCTGGCTCAAGCAGTCCCAGTTAAGGCTTGGGATGTCCCACTGGGTCTCTCCCCCCCCCCCAGTGCTTCCCTCCTGCCCTTTTTGGGATATCAGAATAGAACTGGAAGGGACCTTGGAGGTCTTCTAGTCCAGCCCCCTGCCCAAGCAGGAGACCCTATCCCATTTCAGACAAATTGGCCGTCCAGTCTCTTTTTGAAAAGCTCCAGTGATTGAGCACCTACAACTTCTGGTGGCAAGCAGTTCCACTGGTTAATTGTCCTCACTGTCGGGAAATTTCTCCTTAGTTCCAGGTTGCTTCTCTCGATTAATTTCCTCCCATTGCTTCTTGTTCTACCCTCAGGTGCTTTTTTTTTTTTTTTAAATTTGATTTATATGCCGCCCTTCTCCGGAGACTCAGGGCGGCTTACATGGGTTAAGCAATAACCTTCATCTTTTTGTATATTTATACAAAGTCAGCTTATTGCCCCCACAATCTGGGTCCTCATTTCACCTACCTTAGAAAGGATGGAAGGCTGAGTCGACCTTGAGCCTGGTAAGATTCGAACTTGCAGTAATTGCAGGCAGCTGGTGTTAATCACAATGCTATCAGTCTGCTGAGCCACCAGACCCTCCCTCTTTCCCTCCCTCCCTTCCTTCTTTTTTTCTTTCTCTCTTTCTTTCCCTTCTTCCCTCCCTTTCTTTCCTTTTCTTTTTCCTCCCTCCCTCCCTTCTTTCTTTCCTTCTTTCTTTTTCCTCCCTCCCTCCTTTTTCTTTCTTTCCTTCTTTCTCTCTTTTTTCTTTTTTTTTTAAAATTTGACTTATATGCCGCCCTTCTCCGGAGACTCAGGGCGGCTTACAATGCGCTAAGCAATAGCCTTCATCCTTTTGTATATTTATACAAAGTCAGCTTATTGCCCCCACAATCTGGGTCCTCAATTTACCTACCTTAGAAAGGATGGAAGGCTGAGTCGACCTTGAGCCTTGGTGAGATTTGAACTTGCAGTAATTGCATGCGGCTGGTCTTAATAACAGGGTGCTTTAGACCACTGTACTACCAACGCTTTGGAGAATAGCTTGACTGCCTCTTCTTTGGGGCAGCCCCTGAGATATTGGAAGACTGCAATCATGTCTCCCCTGGTCCTTCTTTTCATTAAACTAGACAAACCCAAATCCTGCAACTGTTCTTCCTATATTTTTGTCTCCAGGCCTTTCATCGTCTTAATTCAGGGGTCAGCAACTTGTGCCCGTCACTCCTCACCTGGCCTGAGAAGGTAAGGATGGAGAAGCCGCCAGGGCAGAGACAGAGAGATACAGAGAGGGAGAGATGTCACAAGGGTTTTGTGGTTCCTGGTGTTTTTGGTTATCTGTCCTAATGACCGGCTGGGTAGGCGTGGCTAGGGTGTGTGTGTGTGTCATGTGACTGGTGGAAGTGAGTGACATCGAGCTGGCCACACCCACCCAGGTTTTGTGGCTCCCGGTGTTTTCTTTTCTGTGGGAAACGGGTCCAAATGGCTCTTTTGAGTGTTTAAGGTTGCAGAGCCCTGTCCTAGTTGCTCTTTGCACTTTTTCCAAAATCTCAAACCTCTTTTTTATAACGTGGTGACCAAAACTGTACTCCAGGCGTGGCCTTACTAAGGCTTTATAAAATGGTACTAACACTTCACGTGATTTTGATCCTATGCCCTCTGTTGATACAATCATTTGAATCTCGGTGCTCCATTTGACCACCCCAAATCCTGGTTTACAGCCCCAGAGAACAGTTTATTTATTTATTAATTTTATTTCTATACCGCCCTTCTCCCGAAGGACTCAGGGCGGTGTACAGCCTGATTAAAAGCACAAAGACAAAATTTAAAATTATTAAAATTATTAAATGATAGGCTCAATTATAAAACCCCCAAATTTAAAATCCCATATTTAAAAACCAAATTAAAATCTTTATATTGATAGCCCAGCCTGGCGGAACAAGGTTTTGAGGGCACAGCGAAATACCCGGAGGTCGGAGATCTTACGTATCTCCGGGGGCAGTTCGTTCCACAGGGCAGGGGCTCCCACAGAGAAGACCCTCCCCCTGGGTGTCGCCAGCCGACATAACTTGACCGATGGCATCCTGAGGAGACCCTCTCTGTGGGAGCGGACTGGCCGGTGGGAGGCTATTGGTGGCAGAAGACGGTCTCGAAGGTACCCGGGTCCTGTACCATGGAGCGCTTTAAAGGTGGTGACCAACACCTTGAATCGCACCCGGAAGACCACCGGGAGCCAGTGCAGCTCGCGCAGGAGGGGTGTCACATGGGCACAACAGTGATGGCTAACCTTTTCGCCAGTGTGCCAAAAGCGGAGGGAGCATGGGGGGGGTCACGCCCACGCATGCCCACACCCATAATTCAGTGCACCCCGTCTCCCCACGTATGCTCATGCAACACCCTGGCACTCCGCCCACTTTTGGCATGTGATGGCACAGTGGGCCCATTTTTCGCCCTCCCCAGGCTCCAGAGTTTCTTGGAGCCTGGGGAGGGCTAAAACAGCCTTCCCCATCCCCTCGAAGGCCCTCCGGAGTCTGGAAACAGCCCATTTGCCAACTTCCAGCGGGACCGGAAGGCCTGTTTTGGCCCTCCCCAGGCTCCAGAGCCTTTCTAGGAGCCTGAGGAGGGCGAAAACAGCCTTCCCCATCCCACCGGAGGCCGAAAATAGCCTGTTTCCTGACTTCCAGTGGGCCCAGAAGGCCCAAAAATCAGCTGACCAGCGCGTACATGCGCTTGCGTGCCCACCGATATGGCTCCGTGTGCCACCTGTGGCATGCGTGCCATTTCGCCATCACGGCCATAGAAGCTTAAAGCTGGCAAGGTTGAGAAACCCTGGGGGAGATGATGATAAGGGGCCTCCCATCCACCCCCCATTATGCACAGATCCAACTTTGCTCGGCTTTCCCGAGGCCCCTTGTAGTTCGGCTTGGAACTGTGGGGTCCTCGGTGGTCTCTGAGCTCGGCTGGTTTCTTGCAGACGTTTCATGGACCGACGGAGGAAACGCCATCAGTGCTAGGAGGGAGGGGAGTTTGCACTGATGTTACCTAGATGGGTCCCGAAACGTCTGCAAGAAAAGCACCAAGTTCAGAGAGCACCGAAGACTCCACAGTCTTCCTTCTCCCAACTACACTCCCTTGTAGCACTGATGACGTTCCCTAGTTGGGTCACGAAATGTCTGCAAGGAAACAAAACAAACAAACTCAGAGGGCACCAAGGACCCTAAAGTCCTCCTCCTCCTCCTCCTATCTGCAACCCCCTTTCCTTCTAGTATTGATGACCTTCATGTCAGGGTTGGAAGTAACAAGCCCAACAGAATCAAAACTCCAAGGCAGGCAAAGAATAGATTTATTAGGCAGGTCATATTGGCACATCGGGGGAAAGCCGACTCTGAGCGCTCCCCTCGGATTCTGCCCTAAATCCTCCTCTGCCCAGGCAGTCCATCCCATGGTCTCATCGGGTCACACAGTCCACGGGTCACTCGGTCTCAGACCCCCACCACCACCTCCTTGCACCTGGTGGGAAAACTCTTGGTTCTCAGGAGGAAGAATTTTATTATGGCTGCAATCCCCCCGTTATCCTTTCCTTCCTCCCCCCCCCAGTTCCCACAGCTTGACTTCCTTCGCTGTGGCAGCCCCTGAAGTGCCAAGGGGGGAAATGGCTCCAGGGGTGACAGTTCCCTAGTTGGGTCACGAAATGTCTACAAGAAAACCACCAAGCTCAGAGTTCACCAAGGACCCCACACTATTCTTCCTCCTGCCTCTCCTCCTCCTCCTCTTCCACTGCACAAACCCCACTCCCTTTTAACACTGATGATGTGCCCTAGATGGGTCACGAAAGGTTTTGCAAGAAAATCACAAAGCACAGTATTCGTCCTCCCTCCTCTTCTCTGGACTCCGCTTCCTTCTAGCACTGATGACGTTCCCTAGATGGGTCATGAAATGTCCCCAAGAAAACAAATAAGCTCAGAGAGTAGTTGGTAGTACAGTGGTTTAAAGCACCCTGTTATTAACACCAGCTGCCTGCAATTACTGCAGGTTCGAATCTCGCCAAGGCTCAAGGTTGATTCAGCCTTCCATCCTTTCTAAGGTAGGTAAATTGAGGACCCAGTTTGTGGGGGCAATAAGCTTTGTATAAATATACAAAAGTATGAAGGCTGTTGCTTAACGCATTGTAAGCCGCCCTGAGTCTCCTGAGAAGGGCGGCATATAAATCAAATTAAAAAAAAAAAAAGAGAGTACCAAGGACCCCACAGTTCTTCTCTTCTTCCTCCTCTTCCCTCCTCCTCCTCCCCCCTTCCTTCCTTCTAGTACTGATGATGTTCCCTAGTTGGGAACATCTGCAAGCAAGCTCAGAGAGCACTAAGGACCCCACAGTTCTCCTCTTCCTCCTCCTCTTCCTCCCTTTACTCTCCTGCCTTCCTCCTCCTCAAACTCCACTCCCTTCTAGCACTGATGATGTTCCCTAATTGGGTTATTAAACGCCTGCAAGCTCAGAGAGCACCAAAGACCCCACAGTCCTCCTCCTCCTCTCTCCCTCCTCCTACACTCCACAATCCCCACTCCCTTCTAGCACTGATGATGCTACCTAGTTGGGTCATAAAACGTCTGCAAGAAAACAGCCAAGCTTAGAGAGCACCAAGGACCTCATAGTACTCTTCCTCCCTTTTCTCTTCTTTATTTATTTATTGATTGATTGATTGATTGGTTCGATTTATATGCCGCCCTTCTCCGGAGACTCAGGGCGGCTTACAATGTGCTCAGCAATAGCCTTCATACTTTTGTATATTTTATACAATGTCAGCTTATTGCCCCCACAAACTGGGTCCTCATTTCACCTACCTTAGAAAGGATGGAAGGCTGAGTCGACCTTGAGCCTTGGCGAGATTCGAACCCTGCAGTAATTGCAGGCAGCTGGTAACTTAAGTGCTACTTTAACAGCAGTTAGTCCACTGCGCCACCATAGGACTTCCTCATCCTATTCTCCACAGACCTATTTTCTAGCACTGATGACGTTCCCTAGATGGGTCATGAAACGTCTGCAAGAAAACCACCAAGCTCAGAGAGCACCAAGGAGCCTACAGTTCAACTGCGAAGAGTTTATTCTTTGGGTAAGGAATTAAAAGTTTGTCCCAACCGGCACAGGCAGAGCTCTGCTACAGATCCCACCCCTTCGACCCCCAAAATGAGGCTTCTAGAATCATTTCCGCTCCCTCAAGCTCATTCCCCACCCTCCAAAGAGAGAGACACAAAGAACATACTGTAGTCGGAACCTGTACCAACTTCACAATACAGACAGTCCTTGACTTACGACCAACAACCGAGCCCAGCCTTTATGTTGCTAAGCGAGAAATTTCTCAAGCCAGTTTTGCCCCGTTTTACGACCTTTCCTGCCCCCCGTGGTTAAGTCGATCCCTGCAGTTGATACAGTTGTTAAGCGAATGTCGTTTGTCCCTTGACTTTGCCGGACAGAAGGTCGCAAAAGGGGAATCACATGACCCCCGGGAACACAGCAGCTGTCATAAATACGAGCCAGTTGCCAAATCACTGTTTTCAGTGATGTTGTGATTTTGAATGGCCACTAAGTGAGCTGTCGTTAAGTCGAGGACTATCTGTGCTACAGAGGGTTATTTAAAACACAGCCCCTAATCAGCAATGCACACACACACACACACACACACACTTCCAGGACTCACAAAACAATCCTTGACGTGGTAATCCACAGCCAAGAGACGGTAGGTGGAGGGGGGGGAGGCATGGGGTATGTCCTCCCAGGAGGACAGAAGGATATAACAGCCCCCACAATGGCCGAAAGAAACCTTTTCCAGTGTCTCATTTCCCTCATCTATATATTTTTTTTTATTTAATGCAGATAAATACAAAGGCTCATCCAAAAGTATGATAAAATGATAAAACTGGGGTGCCTTTTTGGAGGGGAGAACTAAGGGGGGGGGGCGGACGAGTCTCGAGACCCCTGAGTCACAGGCTGAAAAAAACATTTCGATGTGTGAACGAAGCGAGATAAAATTTCAAAGTCGAGGAGGAAGCCAACCTCCCCCCACCGCCCCCCCCGTGGCTGTTGCAATCGGGCGGGCATCGGGACTCAACGCTGAAACCTGTCGGAGAAATTGGGAGACCGTGGCACGGTCAGTGGGTGGTCGCTGGCTTTGATTTCCACGCTGGCGTATTTGCGGATGGGGTTGGCCTTGTGCACCTGGGAGAGAAGGAGAAAGAAGGGAAACTGGGGTGAGTGTGATGTCACAAAAGGGCAGCTTTGCCTGCTCCGGAAAGAGAGGCTTGCTGAAGACAAAGACCAGACAAGAACAAAGACAAAACAAATATAAAGACAAGGACAAGGATAAGGATAAAGGCAAAAACGAAAACAAGACAAGAACAAAGACAAAACAAGAATAAAGATAAAGACCAAGACCAAGTCCAAGTCCAAGACAAAGACCAAGTCAAAACAAGAATAAAAGACCAAGACACAGACCAAGGAGAAGGACAAGGACAAGACAAAGACCAAGTCAAAACAAGAATAAAGACCAAGACAAAGACCAAGACGAAGGACAAGGACAAGGACTAGGACAAGGACAAGACAAAGACAAAGTCAAAACAAGAATAAAAACCAAGACAAAGACAAAGACGAAGGACAAGGACAAGGACAAGACAAAGACCAAGTCAAAACAAGAATAAAGACCAAGACACAGACCAAGGAGAAGGACAAGGACAAGGACAAGACAAAGACCAAGTCAAAACAAGAATAAAGACCAAGACAAAGACCAAGACGAAGGACAAGGACAAGGACAAGACAAAGACCAAGTCAAAACAAGAATAAAGACCAAGACAAAGACAAAGACGAAGGACAAGGACAAGGACAAGACAAAGACCAAGTCAAAACAAGAATAAAGACCAAGACACAGACCAAGGAGAAGGAGAAGGACAAGGACAAGACAAAGACCAAGTCAAAACAAGAATAAAGACCAAGACACAGACCAAGGAGAAGGACAAGGACCAGGACAAGACAAAGACGAAGTCAAAACAAGAATAAAGACCAAGACAAAGACCAAGACGAAGGACAAGGACAAGGACAAGACAAAGACCAAGTCAAAACAAGAATAAAGACCAAGACAAAGACAAAGACGAAGGACAAGGACAAGAAAAAGACAAGTCAAAACAAGAATAAAGACCAAGACACAGACCAAGGAGAAGGAGAAGGACAAGACAAAGACAAAAACAAGACAACCTTTATTGTCATTTTTTTTTACTGTGAGCACACTGGCACACATTAAAAATGAATATGCTGATTGGACCACATGACTGGAGACTCGGGGGGGGGGGGGGGGGAAAAGGTTATACTTTTAATTGGGCGTAAAACCGGTGGGAACCTAGAGCCGGTTTTTCACCAGGAGTATGCTAATTTGATAGGTCCCAATAAAATGTTCTTTTGAGGAATTTGCCTGCCTCGATGTATTACTTGGAACCTTGACACACAAGTTCAAAGAGGTGTTTCTCAGCCTTGGCCGATTTAAGACGGGTGGACTTCAACTCCCAGAATTCCCTAGCTAGCATATGCTATAAATCAGCGGTCCCCGACGTTTCGGGCACCAGGGACCAGTTTCAGAAGGAAAATGGTCTTCCACAGACCAGGGGCAGGATAAGGGAGAATGGTCTTGTGCGCAATCGAGATTCTGCGCACGCACAGATGACGCATCAGTCACTGGCCTGTTGCTTGCGCAGCCTGAAGGTCACAGCCCGGTACTGGTCCAGAACCTGGGGGTTATGGACCCCTGCCATTAATTAATGCTGTATCCATGCAAATACAGGTAGTCCTTGACTTCTAACAATTCATTCGTTCCAAGTTACAACAGCACTGAAAAAAGTGACCGATGACCATTTTTCAAGGTTACAACCTTTGTAGTATCTCCATGACCAGGTGATCAAAATTCAGATGCTGGGAAATTGGTTCATACTTATGACCACTGCAGCATCCCAGGGTCACGTGGATCCCCATTTGCGACCTTCTGATGAGCAAAGTCAGTGGGGAGGCCAGATTCGCTTAACAACCAGGGGAAGCAAAATTTCTGTTGCTAAGCGAGACAAATTGTTCAGTGAGTTTTCCCTCATTTTACGACCTTTCCTGCCGCAGCTGTTAAGTTAATAAGATGGTCGTTAAGTGAATCCGGCTTCCCCCCATTGACTTTTGCTTCTCAGGTCGCGAAAGGGAATCATGTGACCCCGGGACGCTGCGACCGCCATAAATATTGTACGAGCCACTTGCCGAGCGTCTGAATTTTGATTGAGGATCACGTGAATGGTGTGTTAGGATATGGTTTGAGCCTAACTATGTTGTCCAGGCAATATAAGTGTACTGTTACTTTATCTGTATATGTGTTATGTGGCTTTAATGCTGAGTCATGCTGTAATTACATAATTACTGGTTGTGAGAATATTTAAGCAAGGTACTGCAACGTGTTCAGGTTGCTGCTATGATCTGCTGTTGAGAGGTTGCTGCTATGATGCTGCTGTTGATGATGAAGCTGTGATGATAAGCTATCATTGAGAGGAGGTGCTATCTGCTAATTATCATTGGATGGATCTGCAACCATCGTGGTTTGTGAACCAGAGTGAGTTTATTATTCTAACCAACTACTGTTTGTTGGGTAAGAAGATTCTGTAACTACTGGACTGATTTACTGGCAAAGACTTGGAATTTGTTTAAAGACTATGAAACTGTTTTTCTACTATAAAGTAAGCTTTTGATAAACCAGTTTGCATATCTCTTATTCATTGCTCTCAGCAACGTTTCACTGTGCAATCTACTCTGCTGGTTGGTAACACAACAACAATAACCTTAACATGGTGCATCATTTGTAAGTATGCAAAACGGTCCCAAGTCCCTTTTTTCAGTGCTTTGGTCACTAAACAAACCGTTGTAAGTCGAGGACTCTTCGTAATTGGGCAAATGGTGGGAAATAAATCCCCTTTCTATTTGGAGTTGGTCAGCCAAAAACAGGATGGTGAGCGCTGCCTCCAAGGGGCAAAACCGAAGATTTGGGAGTGAAAGGGTCCCGTCGTCCTTCCCTTCCAAAGCAGAGGGGGCCCTTACCAGATCTTCGCGAAGCTTGGCCATCTCTTCCTTTGCCCGTTCCTCCTCCCACCCGCCGGGTGGCCTCCTGCAGCCGAGCCTTCTCCGCCTCCAGCTCGGCTAGCCTCTTCTCGAACTCCTGACGTTCCCTGGCCCGTTGCTCGGTGGCCAGCTCAAAGTGATCGGGAGCTGCAGAACCAAAAAGGAGAACGCTGAAGCTGGCTAAACTGAAGCCACTTTCTTTCTCTGCTTCAGTGCTGACACACACCAGAGTTGGGGATAGGGAGGGGGGGCAGTAGAGATAGGTGGGGTGCTGTAGCCAAAGTAAAGAGTGCTTTCCCTTGGGAAACAAGGACATTCCGGCAGGTTGTTCTGCCCCAGCTACGGACCCCAAAGAACGCAGCACACACAAAGTCTGTACAAACCTTAGTTTACTAAAATAAAATCAGGTTTTGTTTTTTTTTTACAAACAAAGGCTGTTAATTCACTTTCTTAACAGCCTGCAAGAATCCAAAGAATAAATAATCTTAATCTTACTATGGTTGGCAGAAAGCCCAGAAGCAATTTGCAGAGAACTAAGAGCAAGGCACGAAGGAGAGTGAACGAAGTTGTTCCCTGCAAATTGCTTCAGTTGGCGTTCCTCCTTAAATAGGCTAAGGGAGTGGCCAATTAGCCCCAAGCCTTAATCTCGAGGAGACCTCCTCCAGAGGAGCCACTCCTGCCTTTTGGCAGCTCTGCGTGCCTGTGCATCGAGAAGAGGCTCCTCCTCTTCGTCCTCTTCACCCATGGAAGCTTCTGGAGGTTCTGAAGGCCCTGGCTGAATCCCCGCCTCTGGCACCACATCTTCTCCAGCCTCCTCACTGTCCGACTCGAGTGCCAGCTGCATAGGCTGCTCGCGCAGCACCACACCAGCCTCCTCGCTGTCCGAATCAGCCACCAGCCGCACAGGCCGCGTACAGGTGTTCAGGAGGAGGAGACTGAGGTCACTTAGCAACCGGACTGTATGCTGTATGCTGATTGGACCGTGTAACTGATTGGTTTGGGAAAGTCACAAACTTCCACTTTTAATAAGGTGAAAACCGCAGGAATTTTCAGAGTCGGTTTTCACCAGCTTTGTGCTAATATAGGATATATCCTAATAAATTGCTCTTTGAGGAACCTGACTCTTTGAAATGGATGTTATTACTTGGAACCCTTGATTCCCCAGTCAAGTTGGAAACGGCCCTCTAAGCCAGAGTTTCCCAAACTTTCTGGGTTGGCAGCCCGGAGGGAGGGAGAAGGGGATGCAAATACGGAGAGGGGGGCGCGCGCAAGGGTAGCACCTGCGTGGCACTTGTGGAGATAACTGCACGAGTGTGGGGTGTACAGACGCATATATGCGCACACACTGGCCAGCCAGTCATGCGGCCCAGTGGCCAATTGGTCACAGCCTGGTAGTGGGCCGTGGCCCACAGCTCTAAGCTTACAGGCAGTCCTCAACTTACAACCACAATGGAGCCCCAAATTTCTGTTGCTGAGCCAAACATTTGCGGAGTGAATTGAGCACCCTTTTACAACCCTTTCTTACCGACGTTGTTAAGTGAATCACTGCCGTGGTTAAGTTAGTCACAGGGTCGTTAAGCGAATTGGGCTTCCCCATCGACTTGGCTTGCAGAAAGGTCGCAAAAAGGGGGATCACCTGACCCCGGGACGCTGCAACTGTCATAAATGTGAATCAGTTGCCAAGGAACTAAATTTTAATCATGTGACTGTGGGGATGTTGCAACGGTCCTAAGTGGGAAAAATTGCCATGTCACTTTTTTTTAGGGCCGTTGTAAATTTGAATGGTCACTAAATGAACTGTTGTAAGTTGAGGACTACCTGAGTGGCACACAACCACTGCCTTGTGCAATGTTTCTCAGCCTTTAAGACCTGTGGGACTTCAATCCCCAGAATTCCCCAGGCAGCCATGCTTGTCAGAAGCCAGTGGGAAGGTCGCAAACGGTGATCGCATGAACTCAGGACATTACAACTGCCGTAAATACAACTTACGACCACAATTGAGCCCCCAATTTCTGTTGTTAAGTTTTGCCCCATTTTACGACCTCTCTTGCCTCCGTTGTTAAGTGAATCACTGCAGTTGATAAGCCAGCCACCTGGTTGTTAAGTGGAATCTGGCTTGCCCCTTGACTTGGCTTATTCGGCAGGGCACAAACGGGGAATCACGTGACCTTGGAACACAGCGACGGTCATAAATATGAAGTCATAAGTCATAAGCCGTCTGGGAAGGTTGCAAAAGAGTGAACGCGCGAACTTGAGACGCTATCAGTAAACGACGTAAGTCGGGGACTACTTTTATCATTCTGGACAAATGGCTGTCCGGTCTCTTCCTCAAAACCTTCAGGTCGGTATTTAACACCAAATAAGTTTATCTAAGATGTATAAAGGTAGGTCAAATAAATGTTGGAAGTGTAAAAGTAAAGAAGGAACTTTTTATCGTCTATGGTGGACATGCAATTTTATTTATTTATTTTATTTAATTAAACTTATATACCGCCCTTCTCCCCCGGGGACTCAGGGCGGTGGACAGCCAGAAATTAAAACACATATAATACAAAAGTTAAGAAAAAACTAAAATAGATTAAATCAGCGGCATTACCAATTTAAAATCCCAAATCTACAAAATCAAAAAATTCCCAAAATTTAAAACCCAAAAAACCCAATAAAATTAAAAGATTAAAAATCCCCATTAAAACCATTTAAGCTAGGCCAGCTTGTTGGAATAAATAAATCTTCAGGGCCTTGCAGAAAGTGCAGAGGTCCGGGATCAGTCATATTTCCGGGGGCAGTTCATTCCACAGGGCGGGTGCCCCCACAGAGAAGGTCCTCCCCCTGGGGGCCGCCAGCCGACATTGCTTGGCCGACAGCACCCTGAGGAGGCCCACTCTGTGCGAGCGTACTGGCCGGTGGGAGGTTATCGGTAGCAGCAGGCGGTCTCGTAAATACCCTGGCCCTAAGCCATGGAGCGCTTTAAAGGTGAGAACCAACACCTTGAAGCGCACCGGAAGACCACCGGGAGCCAGTGCAGCTCGCGCAGGAGAGGTGTTACGTGAGAGCGCCCTGTTGCTCCCATAATCACCCGCGCAGCTGCATGGAGCGCGGGTGATTATGGGGTGCACCTGGAGTTGGAGCCTCCGGGTGCACCTCAAGGGGAGCCCCATGTAGAGAGCATTACAGTAGTCCAGGCGAGTAGTCCAGGCCAGTACTCCAATTTGGAGTAGTAGATTCATATATTTTAACACAGAAAATTTTGAACATGGAGATAAAAATGAAACCAGAACTTTTCCTTTTGGGCTCGATGAAAAAAGAACTGGAGAAAAAAATTTGGAACTTCGTTATTTTATATGTTGACGGCAGCCAAGGCTGTTGCATGCCCCAATGGAAGGAGACTTCGATTCCTACCACGGACGAATGGCTGCAGAAGCTGATGGAGTCGGCTGAAATGGCAAAATGGACTCCTTTGATTAAAGAAAAGAATATAAAAGTACTTTTGTTTCCACTTGGTGCTTGATGTGGAAAAGAATGAAAGTTTGATTTTGGGTTTTACCGAGTAGATTGATAGATCTTTACAGAAAGGGCTGGTTCATATTATTATGAAAAAGCAAAAAGTTGTGATTTGATGGTAATGCCTTAGTTTACCGCAACAGAGTTAGAAGTCAATGTTTCTTTTTTTCTTATCCTCCCTCACTTCTCTTCCCCCTTTTCCTCCCCACCCCTTTCCTATTTACTTTTGTATTTTACAATATTTTATAACTCAATAAAAATAAAACATAATAAAAACATCCTGGACATAAATGGTTTCAACTTCTACCCTCGAAACGACACTATAGGGCACTGCACACCAGAACAACTGGACACAAGGACAGTTTTTCCCTGAATGCCATCCCTCTGTAAACAACTAATTCCCACCACACTGTCAAACTATTTACTAAGACTGTAGTACTATTGCTTTTCTCATTCTTCCTATTTCCTATCTCCTCCCACTTTTGACTATAACCTTCTTGCCTGTATCTTTACAATTTATATTGTTTTATTTAGTTTCCTAGTATGACTGGTTGCTTATTTAGTATCCTATGACTATCATTAAGTGTTGTATCTTATGATTCTTGATGAATGTATTTTTTATGTACACTGAGAGCTTATGCACCGAAGACAAATTCCTTGTGTGTCCAATCACACTTGGCCAATAAATAATTGGATTCTATTCTATTCTATTCTATTCTATTCTAATTCTATTCTGCATTCCATTCCATTCCATTCCCTTCCACATTATATATTATATTCTGCATTCTATTTCTATTCTATTCTATTCTATTCTATTCTATTCTATTCTATTCTATTCTGTTGTTCTGTTCTGTTCTGCATTCCATTCCATTCCACATTATATATTATATTCTGCATTCTATTCTATTCTATTCTATTCTATTCTATTCTATTCTATTCTGTTGTTCTGTTCTGTTCTGCATTCCATTCCATTCCACATTATATATTATATTCTGCATTCTATTCTATTCTATTCTATTCTATTCTATTCTATTCTATTCTATTCTATTCTGTTGTTCTGTTCTGTTCTGCATTCCATTCCATTCCACATTATATATTATATTCTGCATTCTATTCTATTCTGTTCTGTTGTTCTGTTCTGTTCTGCATTCCATTCCATTCCACATTATATATTATATTCTGCATTCTATTCTATTCTATTCTATTCTATTCTATTCTATTCTATTCTATTCTGTTGTTCTGTTCTGTTCTGCATTCCATTCCATTCCACATTATATATTATATTCTGCATTCTATTCTATTCTGTTCTGTTGTTCTGTTCTGTTCTGCATTCCATTCCATTCCACATTATATATTATATTCTGCATTCTATTCTATTCTATTCTATTCTGTTGTTCTGTTCTGTTCTGCATTCCATTCCATTCCACATTATATATTATATTCTGCATTCTATTCTATTCTGTTCTGTTGTTCTGTTCTGTTCTGCATTCCATTCCATTCCACATTATATATTATATTCTGCATTCTATTCTATTCTATTCTATTCTATTCTATTCTATTCTATTCTATTCTATTCTATTCTATTCTATTCTGTTGTTCTGTTCTGTTCTGCATTCCATTCCATTCCACATTATATATTATATTCTGCATTCTATTCTATTCTATTCTATTCTATTCTATTCTATTCTATTCTATTCTGTTGTTCTGTTCTGTTCTGCATTCCATTCCATTCCACATTATATATTATATTCTGCATTCTATTCTATTCTGTTCTGTTGTTCTGTTCTGTTCTGCATTCCATTCCATTCCACATTATATATTATATTCTGCATTCTATTCTATTCTATTCTATTCTATTCTGCATTCCATTCCCTTCCACATTATATATTATATTCTGCATTCTATTCTATTCTATTCTATTCTATTCTATTCTATTCTATTCTATTCTATTCTATTCTATTCTATTCTATTCTATTCTGTTGTTCTGTTCTGTTCTGCATTCCATTCCATTCCACATTATATATTATATTCTGCATTCTATTCTATTCTGTTCTGTTGTTCTGTTCTGTTCTGCATTCCATTCCCTTCCACATTATATATTATATTCTGCATTCTATTCTATTCTATTCTATTCTATTCTGTTGTTCTGTTCTGTTCTGCATTCCATTCCATTCACATTATATATTATATTCTGCATTCTATTCTATTCTATTCTATTCTATTCTATTCTATTCTATTCTATTCTATTCTATTCTGTTCTGTTCTGTTCTGTTGTTCTGCATTCCATTCCATTCCACATTATATATTATATTCTGCATTCTATTCTATTCCATTCCATTCCATTCGTTAAACTTGAAAAACCTTCAGGCCGCATTAGGTGGGCCACACCTGAAGACGCCTCACCTGAAACCAGCTTGCTGTCCTTCTTGGGAAGGAAAGGTTCCTGGTGTAACACCTGGCTGGATTGCGCTTTGAAGACGGCGGCTTCTTTCTGGCGCCTCATCTCCTCCTTCAGCTGCGGAGAGTGATGGGGGGGGGGGGGGGGTTTAAAGGAGACATCCAATGGAAGAAAAATTCAGGCAGTCCTTGATTTATGACCACAAGGGAGCCCCAAATTTTGGCCGCTGAGCGAGACAGTTGCCAAGCCGATGGTGCTCTCTGAGCTTGGTTGTCTTCTTTGCAGGCTTTTCATGACCCAACTAGGGAACATCATCAGTGCTAGAAGGGGAGTTTGCAGAAAGGACGACGACAACTGTGGGTCTTTGGTTGTCTTTTTGGAGACGTTTCATGACCCAACTAGGGAACATCATCAGTGCTAGAAGGGAGGAGGAGGAGGAGGAGGAGGAGGAGGAGGAGGAGGAGGAGGAGGAGGAGGAGGAGGAGGAGGAAGACTGCAAGGTCGATGGTGCTCTCTGAGCTTGGTTGTCTTCTTGCAGGCCTTTCATGACCCAACTAGGGAACGTCGTCAGTGCGAGAAGGAAGGAAGGGTTCAGGGTTAAGGAAGGGTTCAGGAGGAGGAGGAGGAGGAGGATTAAGGGGCACTTGGGGCTCTCTAAGGTTTCTTTGTAGACGTTTCATGACCCAACTAGGGAACACCATCCGTGCTAGAAAAGAGTGGGCTAAGCCAGGGTATATAAACAAAGAGAAAACCCCACTCCCTCTAAAGCTGATGATGTAACCTAGTCGGGTAACGAAATGTCTGCAAGAAAATGAGCACAGGGACCACCAAAAACCCCAGGCCTACTTATGTACTCATCTTCCCCTTGTTAAGGAAAAATAAACCAGGCAGCTCGCATTTTTTTCCTCGGCAGGAAAAGAGAATTGGAAAACTCTTTCGGGAGAGGAAAACCTGATTGCTCACGTTCCCATGTTCCGAGAGCCGCTTCGGAGCCACCATCCAAAGCCAGGAAAAGGGGGCTGCATTGAGTTTTGGATTTTTTCTTTTCTTTTCTTTCTTTCTTTTTTTTTTTTGCTTTAATTTATATGCCGCCCTTCTCCGGAGACTCAGGGCGGCTTACAGTGCGTTAAGCAATAGCCTTCATCCTTTTGTATATTTTATACAAAGTCAGCTTATTGCCCCCACAAACTGGGTCCTCATTTAACCTACCTTAGAAAGGATGGAAGGCTGAGTCAACCTTGAGCCTGGGGAGATTCGAACTCGCAGTAATTGCAGGCAGCTGGTGTTAATCACAATGCTTTAGTCTACTGTACCACAGGCTTTTGTTGTCCTTCAAGTCCAATCAGATCCCGGCACACACACACACACACACCCCGCCACTGCCCTCTTACCTGCTGCTGCCACATCTCCTGCCGGACAGCTCCGCGGGCGTCGATGGCTAGTTGGAAAGGTTCCGGCTTCGTGGCGCTCTTGACTTTCTTCTCGGGCAGATTGATTTGGTCAAAATGAGGCAGGGGGTGGGCTTTGAACTTGGGCACCTGCAGGCAGGAAACGCACCTGGTGAGTCAGGCTGCTGGCCGCTGGCTTTGGGCCAGGGGCTGCTTTCGAAGCACTGCTAGGATGGGGCCCCTACAAGCTTTGGCAGGCAAGCCCTTCCGCTGATTACAGGAAGTCCTCGGCTTACAACACTTCACTTAGCGACCGTTCGAAGTTACAAGGGCACTGGGGGGAAAAAGGGACTTACGACCCCTTTTTCACGCTTACGACCGTGGCAGCATCACCAGGGTCACGTGATTTACATTCCGATGATTGACAACTGATTCACGTTTATGACCAGCAATGTCAAGAGGGAAGCCGGATTCACTTAACAACCGGGTGACTAGTTTAAGAACGGCAGTGATTCGCTGAACAACTGGGGCACGGAAAGGCCGTACAACGGGGCAAAATTTGCTGAACAAAATTCTCACTTGACAACCTGAATTTTGGGTTCCGTTTTATGACTTTTCCTTGCTACATTTGTTAAGCGAATCACTGCAGTTCTTAAAAGGGGTAACGCGGTTGTTAAGCGAATCCTCATTGATTCTGCTTCCCGGAAGGTTGCAAAAGGGGGATCGCATGACCCCACGACACTGCCACCGTCATAAATACGAGTCAGTGCCGAGCGTCTGAATTTTGATCCTGTGATCATGGAGATGCTACAACAAGTTGTAAGCATGAAAAACGGCCCGTAGGTCACATTTTTTTCAATGCGGTTCTAACTTTCACTACAACTTGCAGTTGTAATTAATCACTAAACAAACTGTCTGTAATCTGGAACTAAGGAGGAATTTCCTGATAATGCGAACAATTAATCAGTGGAACAGAAGTTGCCTTCGGAAGTTGTGGGTGCTTCATCACTGGAGGTTTTTAAGAAGAGATTGGGCAGCCATTTGTCTGAAATGGGATAGGGCCGTGATGGCGAAGCTATGGCACGTGTGCCACAAGTGGCTTGCAGAGGCCTCTCTGTGGGCACACCAGCTGTTGCCCCAGCCCAGCTCCACCATGCATGTGTACGCGCCTCCTGACAGCCAGCTGGTCTTTGGGTCTCTGCTGTGCATATGCGGGGCGCATGCACAGGGGGTGCAGGAGGCTTTCCAGGCCCAAAACAGGGCACGGAGGGGCCTCATGCCCCCCACGCCCTGTTTTGGGCCTGGAAAGCCTCCTGAGCCAACCTGGAAACCAAAATGAGGCATTGGGGTGGGCCCATGTACAGGGGGGGCCTGGGTGCATGCACTGGGGGCACTCGCATTGCATTTTGGGGGTGCAGGCACCTGTGTGTGCATTTGCATGGGCGTGCTTTGGGCACTTGTCACCAAAAAGGTTAACCGTCACTGGTATAGGGCAGGGGTGAAATGCTACCAGTTCGGGCGAACCGCTAGTAATAAAAGACTGGTATTTCCGACAATCAGCTGTGCCGCGCAATTTACAGGAAAGCAGGAAATCCTGCTTTCTAGTGAATCTAAATTGCGTGGCACAGCTGTTTCCCCTCCCTCGCTGTTCTTACCTTAGAAAAGGCTTCATAAGGCTGTTCTCAGTGCTGCGCGGCAGCGCCTATGGTGCACATGCGTGCAAAGCGCATGGATGTGCATTTGGCACGGACCGTACATGCACGTGTGCAGCAAACCGGTAGCGAATCGAACCGGTAGCAGACCTCGGAGCATTTCAGCCCTGGTATAGGGTCTCCAAGGTCCCTTCCAAACCCTATGATGTTCTATGTCTGTGATGGTGAACCTATGGCACGGGTGCCACAGGTGGCACGCGGAGCCGTATCTGTGGGCACGCGAGTGTTGCCCTAGCTTAGCTCCAGCGTGCATGTGCACGCTGGCCAGCTGATTTTCAGCCCTTCCGGGCCCACCAGAAATCAGGAAACAGGCTGTTTCCAGCCTCCAGAGGGCCTCCGGGGGGATGGGGAAGGCAGTTTTCACCCTCCCCAGGCTCCTAGAAAGTCTCTGGAGCCTGGGGAGGGCGAAAAATGGGCCTATCGGGCCCACCGTGCCAAAAGTGGACGGAGCGCGCGGGGGGGGTCACACATGTGCGGGGGGACAGGGCGCATTGAATGATGGGTGTGGGCACACACGCGCACAAACCCCCCGCACTCCCCCCACTTTTGACACACGACGGCAAAAAGGTTAGCCATCACTGTTCCGTATTCTAATTTCATCCCAGTGCAGCTGGGAAGAGAGAATCATGGTTTGGTTACATCCTAAACCGAGATACTGAAGATTCCCAGGCCTGCATGTCCTTTTAAAGAACACAGCGATGGGACATGTCAGATGTATGGGAGCGACTCAACAAAGCAGTGTGCTTTTCAATTCAGAACGGAGCTGGAAGGGACCTTGGAGGTCTTCTAGTCCAACCCTATACAGTAGAACCTCTGGTCACAAATGCATCTGACTATGACCAAATCGGGTTCTGACCAAAAAAATTCACATTTTTTTTCCCCCGCAGCCGATTTCTCCTTCTCCGCCATTATTATTATTTTTTTTTGTAAGCGCCAAAATTTCCCAAAATTAGGTTCAGGTCACAACCAAATCGGGTTGCGACCAAAGTTATGAAGCGAATTGTGGTTGTGACCAGAGGTTCTTACTGTACCATGTCTTGTGCTGGCGACACCCAGGGGGAGGGCCTTCTCTGTGGGAGCCCCAGCCCTGTGGAATGAACTGCCCCCGGAAATACGTAAGATCTCCGACCTCCGGGTGTTTCGTTGCGCACTCAGCCTGTTGTTCCGCCAGGCTGGGCTATCAACATAACAATTTTAAATTGGGTTTTTAAATTTCTGGGGTTTTAAAATTTAGCCGAATTTATTTAATAATTTTAAACTATTTTAACTGATGTTGTTTTGTGTTTTTAATAGGCTGTATACCGCCCTGAGTCCTTTGGGAGAAGGGCGGTATAGAAATAAAATTATTATTATTATTATTATTATTATTATTATTATTATTATTATTATTATTATTATTATTATTATTATTATTTATTGGTTAATCTTTAGTGAGATTCACAGCCTTTGAGGCTGGTTAATAGCTCAGCAGCTCGAGTCCTAACCAAGGACCTAGGAACTGTTAAGGTATCGTCGGAGGATGTAAGCTGTTCCGAGTAAGGTGGTTTTTTGTAGAGTCAAAATGTTCAAGTCCGGCAAATTTAGAATTTCTGAATAGCGGGGTAGCCCTTTGGGTATTGCTCCAAGGGCTCCAATTACAATCGGGACAACACACGATTTCTTTTTCTACAGTCGCTCAACTTCAATTTGCAAGTCCCGGTACTTTGTGATTTTTTTCTTGCTGCTTATCTTCAATTCGTGCATCACCAGGTATTGCAATGTCAATGAACCATACTTTTTTCTTTTTCAACTATTGTTATGTCAGGTGTGTTGTGGACCAAGTGCCTGTCAGTCTGAATCCTAAAGTCCCACAAGATCTTGAGTTTCTCATTCTCTAAAACTTTCTCAACCTGATGTTCCCAGTGGTTTTTGCTGTACTCAAATCCAAACTTCTGACACAATTTCCAGTGAATGATTTTAGCAACACGGTCATGGCGTTGTTTTATTATTATTATTATTATATTATATTATATTATTATGTATTATGTATTATTATTATTATTATTATGCTGAAGTGTGACAAAAAGTTTGTAATGCACTTTATTTCTCTGGCAGCCAGACCAGAAGCCACTAGGAAAGGAAAGTCTCCACCTCGGCTGATAATGGAACTCGCACTCCGTGTCCAGATTGGGGCTCGCTTATCGCCTGACATTTTGGAAAACCGGCAGGAGCCGTTCTCGGGAGCCAAGACCTCTCGGCAGTACAAGTGTTGAAAGAGCCACAGGAAACGCAGGTGTCAGGGCCGGGAGGGAAAGGAGCCTCCTTCGAGAATGCCAGACCGGAGAGGTCAGAGACGTCCTTCCTGATGTGTCAAACATCACTTTTAGAGATTTGGCGGCGAGTGCAAATAGTCCGAGTGCTTTTGTAGCCCAAGAGAAAAGAGGCATCCCTTACTGTAAATGTGCGAGAAT
Organism: Pantherophis guttatus; assembly: GCF_029531705.1. The sequence continues at coordinate 202,735 of NW_026844040.1, read as the reverse complement.
CCAAGCTTGGCCTCAGGGCCGCGGGTTGAGTGGATGGGGAGCCCGAGAGAAGCGTTCATAAGAGGCTGCAATGCCTAGGGAGATTCCCGGCCATCCATTCTCAGTCACGGTTGTCCCCAAAAAGTGCTTTTTTTTTTTTTTTTCAAGAGGCAACTGGGCTTTCTGGTTTTTCCTCGGAGACGTTTCGTTTCTGAAGCTTCTTCAGCTCTGACTGGATGGTGGGGCATGGAAGGATTTATACTCCTTGCAGACTTTCATTCCCCCACACACACACACACCATCCAGTCAGAGCTGAAGAAGCTTCTTGGATGAGAAGCGAAATGTCTTCAAAAGAAAAAAAACCAAGAAAGTGCAGTTGCCTCTTGAAAAAGCACCTTTCGGCTGCAATGGTTTTCCTCCTGATTTTGTCTGTTGTTGTTGTGTCCCGTACGCGGCCTGTGCGGATTGTAGCTGATTCTGACAGCGAGGAGGCTGGTGTGGTGCTGCGCTAACAGCCTGTGCAGCTGGCACTCGAGTCGGACAGTGAGGAGGCTGGAGAAGATGTGGTGCCAGAGGCGGGGATTCCGCCAGGGCCTTCAGAAGCTCCTTTAAGTGAAGAGGAGGAAGAGGAGGAGCCTCTTCTCGATGCACGGGCGCGCAGAGCTGCCAAAAGGCCGGAGTGGCTCCTCAGGAGGAGGTCTCCTCGAGAGTAAGGCTTGGGGCTAATTGGCCACTCCCTTAGCCTATTTAAGGAGGAACGCTGACTGAAGCAATTTGTAGGGAACAACTTTAGTTCACTCTACTTCGCGTCTGGATTCTCTGCAAATTGCTTCTGGGCTTTTTGCCAACCTTAGTAAGATTACTTTATCTTTGGTTTCTTATAGGCTGTTCAGAAAGTTTATTTAACAGCCTTTGTTTTGAAAAAAAACCTGATTTTATTTTAGTAAACTAAGGTTTGTACAGACTTTGTGTGTGCTGCGTTCTTTGGGGTCTGTAGCTGGGGCAGAAGAGATGTCCACTTCAGTTATTTCAAGTAATTTATTTGTTTATATTCTGCCATTATGTTTTTCAAATAATTCAAGGTGGCGAACATATCCAACATAGCTTCCTCCTCCTATTTTCCCCACAACAACAACCCTGTGAGGTGGGCCAGGCTGAGAGAGAGAGAGAAAAACTTGGCTCAAAGTCACCCAGTTGGTTTTCGTGCCTTAGGTGGGACTAGAACTCTCCATCTCCTGGAGACTGACGGAAGGTCACTCAGTCATCTTTCATGCCTAAGGCGGGACTAGAAATCACCGTCTCCTAGTGATTGGCCAAGGGTCGCCCAATCGGCTTTCATGGCTAAGGAGGACTAGTCCTGGCCGCTTTTTACAGAGGCACGATTGGGAGCGTTTTAGCAAACTGCATCCCTGTTTGGTTTGGTGGCATCAGTGCTTTAGATAGAAAGTCCCTACAGAGAGTGATGAGGACAGCAGAGATTATAGGAAGCTTGCTTCCTATTATTCAGGATACTGCTTATAAGCACTAGGTGCTTAGAGCTCAAAGCATTGTTAGAGACCCCACAAACCCTCTTTACGATGTGTTTCTGTTGCTTCCCTCCGGGAGGGGGTTCCAAAGTATTTCTAGCAGGACTACCAGATTCTGTAGTAGCTTTGATCCCAATGCCATCCGCCTGGTAATCTTGCAAGATTCATTTCTCTTGCCATGCACATGTATACATCTGAACTACTGTTGTTTCTCTGTGTCATATAATGTATGTGGGTATAGGCATAATTTTGTATTTATTTATTTGTCATGTTTACGTAGTATATATTGGATGTGATGACCCTTTGAGAGCTGTGCGCAACGAAATTTCATTTTAATGAATGCCGGTTACTGTAGATTTAAAGTGACAAGAACGTTGTTCTAAGTCTAACTCAACGTCAATGGGGGAGCCCAATTCATGTTATAACCGTGTTAACAATTTAACAACTGGAGTGATTCACTTAACAACTGTGGCAAGAACGGTCCTAAAATGGGGCAAAACTCAACAACTCCCTCATTTTGCATCAGAGATTTTGGGCTCAATTATGGTCGTGAAGTCTTCTTGTCATTGCTGATTTTATCGTTCTATTATTTTACATCTGTTCTGTTTACACTCCTTTCATTTTTCTTTTTCTTTTAATTATATACCCATGGCAAGACAGGCAGCCAATGAATTTCTCAAAGAAATAGTAAAAAGGAAGTACCGCTTTAATTGGCACCTACCTCCTCCTTCTGCAGCTCTTCCATTTTTTTCTCTTTTTGAAGCAGCCGCTCCTTGTCCCGGGCGTCAAAAGAGAACGGGCAGCTTTCCACCAGCCTCGGCTCTGCGGCTTTGGGTTTGAAGGGGACGCCTGGGTGGGGCATCGGCTTCGCTTTAATCACGTGGGCCACTTCCTCCACCTGCAAGAGACCCCGGCATCAGCAGCTCGCAAGAAAAAAGAGGGGAGAGAATCACAGGCCACTGTTGGGGGAGACCCAGGGACACCAGTTTGGCATGGGCAGGTTCATTAATTAATTAATCTATTCAATTTATATCCCGCCCTTCTCCAAGTGGACTCAGGGCAGTGCACAGCCAGAACTAAAACACATATCAATACAAAATTTAAAACTGTGGCCCAAAAATTTAAAACATTGAAAACTAAAACCCATTTGACAATTTAAAAAGCTAAAAAGACTAAAAAGGGGGGGGGGGGAGGGGTTTCACGCCAGCCCTGCTTGATGGAAAAGAAAAGTTTTTAGGGCACGGCGAAAGACCCGGAGAGCCGATATCCTTCGGATCTCCGGGGGCAAATCGTTCCAGAGGGCAGGTGCCACCACAGAGAAGGTTCTCCCCCTAGGGGTCACCAGCCGACATTGTCTGGCCGACGGCACCCTGAGGAGGCCCACTCTGTGCGAGCATACTGGTCGGTGGGAGGCTATCGGCGGCAGAAGGCGGTCCCGCAAATACCCAGGTCCTATGCCATGGAGCGCTTTAAAGGTGGTGACCAACACCTTGAAGCGCACCCGGAAGACCACTGGAAGCCAATGCAGCTCACGCAGGAGAGGTGTCACATGGGAGCGGCCCCTCACTCCCATAATCCCCCGCGCGGCCGCATTTTGCACCAGTTGGAGCCAGGCCCAGTACAGCTGGTGCTCAATTTATGACCGAAACCGGCACCAGAATTTCCCTTGCAGGCAGGTCGTTTTCAATGAGTCACCCCTGATTTTATGATCTTTCTTGCTGGGGTCTTCTGGTTACTAACTGAATTTATTCATTAGTTCAATTTATATGCCGCCTTTCTCCAAAGACTCAGGGCGGCATATAAATCCCCTGTCGACTTTGCACGTCGGAAGCTGGCTGGGAAGGTTGCCAATGGTGATTATTATTATTATTATTATTATTTATTAGATTTCTATACCGCCCTACTCCCGAAGGACTCAGGGCGGTGCACAGCCAAACAATAAAAACACATACAATACAAAATTTAAAAAATAGAATAAAATCAAATTAAATAATTTTGGCCCCGACAAATTTAAAACCCCAAACTTTTAAAACCAATTTAAAATTGAATATATAAATACTAAAAAATATTTAAAATTTTAAAAATCTTTTATAAAAGAGGGGGAAAATTAGGCCAGGCCGGCCTGGTGAAATAGTAAGGTCTTTAAGGCGCGGCGGAAGGTGCGCAGATCCGGGATCCTCCGTATCTCTGGGGGGAGCTCGTTCCAGATAGTAGGTGCCCCCACAGAGAAGGCTCTCCCCCTGGGGGCCGCCAGTCGGCATTGTTTGGCTGACGGCACCCGGAGGAGCCCCTCTCTATGGGAGCGTACCGGCCGGTGGGAGGCTATTGGTGGTAGTAGGCGGTCCCGCAAGTACCCGGGTCCTAAGCCATGGAGCGCTTTAAAGGTGGTAACCAAAACCTTGAAGCGCACCCGGAAGACCACCGGGAGCCAGTGCAGCTCGCGCAGGAGAGGTGTTACATGGGAACGCCATGTCGCTCCCATTACCACCCGCGCGGCCGCACTCTGCGCCAGTTGGAGCCTCCGGGTGCTCCTCAAGGGGAGCCCCATGTAGAGAGCGTTGCAATAGTCCAGGCGGGAGGTGACAAGGGCATGAGTGACCGTGCGTAAAGAGTCCCGATCCAGAAAGGGACGCAACTGGCGAATCAGGCGAACCTGATGAAAAATCCTCCCGGTCACGGCCGTCAAGTGCTCTTCTAAAGACAGCCGTGAGTCCAGGAGGACGCCCAAGTTGCGAGCCCTCTCTGTGGGGGCCAATGATTCGCCCCCAATAGTCAGTGATGGCGTCAACTGACTATATCGGGACGTCGGAAACCACAGCCACTCAGTCTTGGATGGGTTGAGCCTGAGCTTGTTCCTCCCCATCCAGATCCGTACGGCCTCCAGGCACCGGGACATCACTTCAAGGGCATCGTTGGGGTGATCCGGGGTGGAGATGTACAGCTGGGTGATCACATGACACTGGGACGGTCCAACCGTTGCAAATAGATCCTGGTTGCCAAATGCCCAGATTTTGTTCAGGGGACCATGGGAGTGCTGCAACGGGCATCAGGATGAAAGGAGAATGATCTTTGGCGCTCTCTGAGCTTGGTGGTTTTCCTGCAGACATTTCATAACCCAGCTAGGTAACATTATCGGTTTTAGTCCTTCAGGAGAAGGGCAGTATAGAAATAAAATAAAATAAAATAAAATAAAATAAAATAAAATAAAATAAAATAAAATAAAATAAAATAAAATAATAAAATAAAATAAAATAAAATAAAATAAAATAAAATAAAATAAAATAAAATAAAATAAAATAAAATAAATAGGAGGGAATGAGGTTTGCTGAGAGGAGGACTGTGGGGTCCTTGGTGCTCTCTGAGCTTGGTGGTTTTCTTACAGACGTTTCATGAACCAACTAGGGAACATCATCAGTGCCAGAAGGGGGTGGGGTTTGTGGAGAGGAGGAGGAGGAGGAGACGTGGAGGGGGAAGAGGTGACTGTGGGGCCCTTAAGTGCTGTTCGAGCTTGGTGGGTTTCTTACAAATGTTTCAGGATCCAACTAGGCAACATCAGCAGCGATAGAAAGGAGTGGGGTGTGCAGAGTGGAGAAGGAAAACGGGAGGAGAGGAGGAGGAGGACGACCATGGGGTCCTCGGTGCTTCCTGAGCTAGGTTGTTTTTTTCCTGCAGAAATTTCATTACCCAACTACATAACATCATCCGTGTAGAAGGGAGTGGTGTTTGATGTTTGTGGAAAGGAAGGAAGGAAGGAAGGAGGAGGAGAAAGAGAAGGAGGAGAGAAGGAAGGCTATGGAATCCTTGGTGTTCTCTGAGCTTGGTTATGTTCTTGCAGACGTTTCATGACCCAACTAGGGAACATCATCAGTTCTAGAAGGGAGGGGGATTTGTTAAGATGGGGAGTGAAAATCAGTTTTCAGTGCCAATACCAGTCCGGGGAAGCTTCATAAAACCTCCTCAGCCCAGGAGTTCAACCGGGGTTTCAGAACAGCCTGGAGGGAGAAACCATGAGCGGAAAGTACCCCGGCGTGCCCGACCACACCCGATGCCCAACCGGTACCTTTTCTTTCTGTTCCTCTCTAACCAGGGCGCCCACTTTGTTCTTCAAGGCAAATGCCGGGGACTGGGGGATTGTGATGGGAAGCTGCTTCTTCTCTGGAACACCCTGCAAGAGAGGAAGGAGAGGAAGCCATGGGAAGTCTGCCTGGTTAGGCCACAGGGCGGAGAAGACCCAGCCAGGGTCCCACCAAGCGCATCGAATTCCTCGCCGGAGACCAGCCACCGTCTCTCGGCACAAAAGGAGACGGGATGGGCAGATCTTTCTACAATGAAGCCCCGACCACCTCAGTTTAAGCCTCTATCAGACGAAGATTCTGTTCTTCTTGGAAACAGATCATTTTGCCTTCCGAGGATCTCTCCCCATTCTGTCCAGTCAAGTGACCGGGGGGATCCCAAGCGTACTGTGTTTTCCCGAAAATAAGACCTGGTTGTGAAGTTTCCAAAAGATGCCTTAATTAAGGCATCTTTGAGTTGCCACTGGTCTTATTTTCGTTTGGGCTTGAAAATAAGCACTCGGGCTTATTTTGGGGGAGGTTTTATTTTTTTTTTTCAGTGCAAGGAGGCGGCGAGTGCGGGAGCCGACCAAAGTGGGAGCGCAGCTGTTGGCCCCGCCCTCTCTGTCCCACTGTCTGCTTGCCCGCAGCTGCAAAGGACCAAGCTCTCATCATGCCTCGGCCTCCTAGGCACAGTGCAAATACCACATGGAGGCAGGGGGATGGGGGAGTGGAGAAGACAGGCGATACGGATGTGCTGCGTGGCTGCCTGACTTGCGGGAGGCTCGCGCAGCAACAGCAGGCGGAGGCAGAGGCACTGCGGGGGGGGGAGAGAGACAGGTGATCACGACACAGCCGCAGGCAAGCCGAGAGACAGTGGGATGGAGTGAGTGGCGTGTTGGGATCGCCTCTCCCCCTTGCCTCTGCCTCTCCCTGCTGCCAGTGGCACCAGACAAGCCTCCCGCGAGGCAGGCAGCTGGACAGCACATCCAGATCACCTGTCTCTCCACCCGACCTCTGCCTCCACGCTCGTACTTACAGGTATCTGCGCTGTGCCAAGAAGCCACTCCCATTTCCCCCGGGCTTATTTTTGGGATAGGGCTTGTTTCCGGGATGGGTCTTATTTTTGGGGAAACACAGCATATAGTTTATACAACAAACACACCAGTGACATGCAGAAGGCAGGGGTGGGCTTCAAAAGCATTTTAATTACCACCACGTCTTCCAAGATCCGGGTGGGGCACGGCCTCGAATGGAACTCGAAGTGCTCCTCTTCCTGGACCTTTTTGGTCTCTCGCTCCTGAATCCGCTTCTCGATTTCCAGGTTGAAGCCGATGGGCTTGGTCAGCTCTTTCACCTGGGGCTTCTTGGGCAGGAGGGGGCCGCCCTCCAAGATGCGGTGGTTGAGCTCCTGAGCTTTGAACCGGTACCTGTTGGGACGGACGGGAGGGAGGGAGCAGGCAAGTGAGGTTCTCCAGGATAAAGTCAGGTAGTCTGTGGTTCAGGGCACTGGACATGGGGATCCAGTCCAGTGGGTGGGTTTCAAAATTTTTTACTACTGGTTCTGTGAGCGTGGCTTGGCGGACGTGGCATGGCATGGCTTGGCGGGCGTGACAGTGGAAGGATACTGTAAAATCTCCATTCCCACCCCACTCCAAGGGAAGGTTACTTCAAAATCCCCATTTCCTCCCAATCAGCTGGGACCCGGGAGGCACAGAATAGATGGGGGCGGGGGCAGTCAGAACTTTTACTACCGGTTCTCCGAACTACTCAAAATTTCCGCTACCGGCAATATATTCATCTTAATAGTTGATATCCTTCCTATCACTGATAATTGTAAATTTTCCCAATTAGAGAACAAGAAGATAAACAGTATTATAAGACATGGGATTTATTTTACCAATGGCTAGATAATAAAACAGGGAAATAAAATAAGAAATATAAAATGAATGTTAGAATATAATATGTGAAAATTATTATTTTTTTGGAATGATAATGCTGTTGCTAAATAAATGACAAATGAGAATAATGATATAAAGATATATATCAGGTTGATAATAAGAGAAATTAGATAATTAGTAAAATATGATTATGGGGAAGAAGCACAAGGGATTTGTAACCGATCGACACACTGCTTGAAATTGTAATGGATGAAGGATGTTTTATGTTTTGTTTGTTTAAAAATATTTTTTTTTGCAAAAAAAAAAAAAAAAAATCCAGTCCATTAGCTGAGAGTAAACTTATTCAAAGTGTAGAAAACGGAGCCTATTGTTCTCTATGCTATGCTGGCTGGAGAATTCTGGGAGTTGAAGTCCACAAGTCTTAAAGCTGCCAAGTTTGAAGACCTCTGTGCTCGCCTGTGAAGAAAATACGGTGACGATATTTCTAATCTCAAGAGCTAGGCTGAAGCTTGAGAAGTGTATGTAGGAAGGCCTCTGCTATGCTAGAAATCAGAACTTAACCAGAATTTACTGATATAATAGGATTAGTGGACAACAAGTTAAATAGGAGTCAGCTGTGTGCAGCAACAGCCAAAAAAGCCAATGCAATCTGAAGTTGCATTAAGAGAGGGATACAATCAAGATCAAGGGAGGTACTAATACCACTCTATAAAGCCTTAGTAAGACCACACCTAGAGTACTGCATCCAGTTTTGGTCACCACACTAGAAAAAATATCTTGAGACTCTAGAAAGAGTGCAGAGAAGAGCAACCAGGATGATTAGGGGACTGGAGGCTAAAACATAGGATGAACGGTTGCAGGAACTGGGCCTGGCTAGTCTGGTGAAGAGAAGGACCAGGGGAGACAGGAGAGCATCTTCCATTATTGGAGGGGCTGCCACAGAGAGGAGGAAGGGGATCAAGCTGTTTTCCAAAGCACCCGAAGGCCAGACAAGGAATAATGGATGGAAACTGATCAAGGAGAGATTTAACCTGGAAATAAGGAGGAATTTTCTGACAGTGAGAACAATCAACTGATGGAACAGGAGTTGCCTTCAGAAGTTGTGGGAGCTTCATCACTGGAAGCTCTCAAGAAGAGACTGGACTGCCATCTGTCAGAATTGGGTCTCCTGCTTAGGTGGGGGGTTGGACTAGATGACCTACAAGGTTCCCTCCAACTCTGTTCATCTGACTCTTTCTAAGATGATCAAAGCAGGCCTGGATGCTAAAACATACGATGAACAGTTGCAGGAACTGGGCCTGGCTAGTCTAGTGAAGAGAAGGACCAGGGGAGACAGGAGAGCATCTTCCATTATTGGAGGGGCTGCCCCAGAGAGGAGGAAGGGAGTCAAGCTATTTTCCAAAGCACCAGAGGACAGGAGAAGAAAAAATGGATGGAGAGGAGAGAGGCAACTTGGAATTAAGGAGAAATTTACAGACAGTGAGAACAATTAACCAGTGGAACTACTTGCCACCATTAGTTGTGGATGCTTCATCCCTGGAGGTCTTTAAGAAGAGACTGGACAGCCTTTTGTCTGAAATTGTATAGAGTCTGCTGCTTGGGCACAGGGTTGGACTAGAAGACCTCCAAGGTCCCTTCCAGCCGTATTCTGATTGAATGTTTTCTTTGCCACACTGGAGTTAAATTTACGCAATAAATATTTTTTTTTAAAAAAAACTCACTGTTGGAGCTTTGCGATTTCCTCGTCTTCCAGCTCAGCTGCGCTCTTGCAGGTGGTGGGTCTCAAGCGGCTCCTGGTTTCCAGGCGGGGAGTTTTGGGGTTGGTCAGTCGGGGTTTTAAAGGCCTGCTTGGACCTGAGCCAAAGAAAGGCGAGAGAGAATAGCAGAGGCTGGCCATCGGCATCGAAAAAGCGAAAGGGCGAAGCTAAACGTTGGGAGTTTTATACATACACAGTGGGGGAGGAAATTAATTCTAATTTTATTGATTGATTTATGAATTCAATTTATTCCCCAAAAACGATTGTGCCCCAAATGTGGGGCTGAATTTAAGATGGCAGAAATTAGACACAAGCGAAGGATAAAATAGGCAAATCTCAACCAATTGCCAGTTTTACCATCGCCCAGTCATTGGCCCAATCAACTTTTATGCTGTAACATAGAACTAGAACTCCCAGTTTCCTAGTGATTGGTTAAAAATCACCCAGCCAGCTTTCATGCCTAAAGTAGAACTAGAACTCCCTGTCTCCTGGTGATTGGCTCAAAGTCACCCAGCCGGCTTTCATGCCTAAGGCAGGACTAGAACTCCCTGTCTCCTGGTGATTGACCCAAAGTCACCCAGCCACCTTTCATGCCTAAGGTAGAACTAGAACTCCCTGTCTCCTGGTGATTGGCTCAAAGTCACCCAGCCACCTTTCATGCCTAAGGCAGAACTAGAACTCTCTGTCTCCTGGTGATTGGCTCAAAGTCACCCAGCCACCTTTCATGCCTAAGGCAGAACTAGAACTCACTTTTTCCCACTTTCTAGCACCTTACCACCAGACCAAACGGGCAATAGGTTCACTTAACAATCACTAAAAAAAAACACTTGTCAAATCATTCCCAGTGATATGGTGACTCCATCTACCACCATCATAACTGACGACCAAAAGTGTGGGTTCAATTAGTCGTTGAGGATCACTTTATGTCCTCTCAACTTAAGGGGAAACCCCCTCCCCACAATTCACAGCTGACCTTTGGAAGAAAAACACACCCCTCTCCCCAATGCGAAGATAGTAGCTGGCCCTTTAGCACTTTCAGGAGTCTCTTAACTCAGCAAATTTAAGACTTCTGGACTTCAATTTCCAGAATTCTCCCCAGCCAGCCAACCATGAATTCTGGGAGTTGAAGTCCAGAAGTGGCCAAGTTTGGAGAGCTCTGCAATAGATCATGAAGAATAGCACAAGCGTGGCTGGCTGAGGAATTCTGGGAGTTGAAGTCCACAAGTCTTAAAAGTTTCCAGGTTTGGAGACACCCCCCCCGAGTTAATCCCTTCCCCCATCAGATGTTTCAAGATGCTCTGCCAATAAACCCAACTATCCCAGCCCAAAAGGGAAGGAAGCTGAGCCGGGCACGGGTTCAACACTCTGTTCTGCCCCAGCTACGGACCCCAAAGAACGCAGCACACACAAAGTCCGTTCAAACTTTAGTTTACTGAATAAACCAGTCTTTTACAACAACAGCTGTTAATTAATTGCATTAACAGCCGCCAAGAATTCAAAAAATAATAACTGAAAGCTTACTGTGGTTGGCAGAATGCCCAGAAGCAATTTGCAGGAAGCTGATAAGATAAGCAAAACAAGGCACGAAGGTATGTGAAAGAAAGTTTTTCCCTGCAAATTGCTTCATTCGGCTCCCTCCTTAAATAGGCTAAGGGAGTGGCCAATTAGTCCCAAGCCTTACTCTCGAGGAGACCTCCTCCTGAGGAGCCACTCCTGCTTTCTGGCAGCTCTGCGCACCCGTGCATCGAGAAGAGGCTCCTCCTCTTCTTCCTCTTCACTTATGGAAGCTTCTGGAGGTTCTGGAGGCCCTGGCTGAATCCCCGCCTCTGGCACCACATCTTCTACAGCCTCCTCACTGTCCGACTCGAGTGCCAGCTGCACAGGCTGCTGGAGCAGCACCACACCAGCCTCCTCGCTGTCGGAATCAGCTACTAGCTGCACAGGCCGCGAAGGGGCCACAACATGCTCAGACCAAACGCTTCCCAAACCATTCAGAACCCCAGACCCCAAGTGACTCACATAACAGCCCACGACAGAGGCCGCAGAAATGAGACCCCGTTAGCCTTACCTTCTTCTTCCTTCCGGCTCCGCAGTTGGTACCTCTCAGAGGTGCATTTCTGAAAGTTTTCCACCTGTTGGGCCAACGGGACGTATTGGGCGGGGGCCTCGTCCAGTTTGCGTTTCTTCCCGCAGGAGAGGTTGAAAGGCTTCGGGATTGTGGGTCCTTTGGACAGCCGGGACTGCAAAAGAGGAGCTGCATCGTAATTGCTCGATCAAGTGGATTTTTTCCATCGGAATCAAAGCTTGGCGCTCGGCCGTTTCGATTAGATTGGCCTGTCAATCTTCCCCCTTCTTCCAACTCGACGCAAGTGAAATTTAAGCCGGCTGTAACTCCGGAGAAGGCCGAAAAAATATCAGGGGACGAGAGAGGGGGAGGGGGGCGGGGGGGGGGGGGAGAGGAATGAAGAGACAACTCCGTAAAAAGCTGCCTCTTATTTTAAGAATATACGGAGGCAATTTGGTGCCATGTTACAGGAGTTTTTTGGGTTTTGTTTACAATTTTCCATTTTGACACAGGGAAGGGGCAGTAGAGGCACAGGTAGCCTCGACTCGCGACTACAATTGAGGTCCAAAATTTATGTGACCAAATGAGACAGTTGTTAAGTGAATTTTGACCCATTTTTTCTATCTTTCTTGCCATCATTAAGTGAATTAATTAAGTGAATTAAGTGTGATTGTTGAATTACTAACAAGGTTAAGTGAATCTGGCTTCCCCGTTGACTCTGCTCCTCAGAAGGCCCCAAAAGGGGACCGCGGGACCCCGTCACAACGGTGAGACACTTGTCAAGCATCCGAATGTAAACCACGTGACCACAGGGATGTTGCAATGGGCATAAGTGTGAAAAATGGTCCTAAGTCACTTTTTTCAGCGCTGTTGTAAATTTGGTCACTAAATGAACTGTTGCAAGTCAAGGAATTTGACAACCATTCATTTAGGAAATATTCGAACTTATAACGGCACTGAGAAAAGTGATTTATGACCACTTTTCACACTTACGACTGAACAAACCTCTCTCCCTTTCGTAAATTTTGGGGCTCCGTCGTGGTCGTTAAGTCGAGGACTACCCGCACAGGACTCAAACCTGCCTTGTTCTGGTTTTCCACCCTGACGCTTTCCTGCCCTTCGTCGCCTCTGCAATGTGCAGCTCTGACCAAGTGGCCCTCCAACCCATCCTCCCCAGCCGCAGGCTCTCACCGGAGACGGTGGGTGTTTCCTTAGGGCGCCTACGAAATCCACCTCCTTGTATTCTGCGCCCCGCTGGCTTTCGCCGTGCTGCTTGTGCCGCTCGTCGGTACAGAAGTGGAAATCCATGGGCTTGGTAATGTGACTGCTCGTCTTCACGGGTTGCCCTGACCAGGGGGAAAAAAAAGGAGATCGGACAAGTCAGCCAGGCCGCAATTCAAAGGCAAATGAGGTTCCTGGTGGCCTGTGGAGCTTGGCTCTTTTCTTCCAGACGTTTCATGCACCCAGGTAGGGTACAAGATCAGTGCTGGAAGGGAGGGAGATTTGAGGAGGAAGAAGAGGAGGGGAAGAGCCTTGATAGTACAGTGGTCTAAAGCACCCTGTTATTAACACCAGCTGTCTGCAATTAAAGTAAGATTGAATCTCGCCAAGGCTCAAGGTTGACTCAGCCTTCCATCCTTTCTAAGGTAGGTAAATTGAGGACCCAGATTGTGGGGACAATAGGCTGACTTTGTATAAATATACAAAAGGATGAAGGCTATTGCTTAACGCATTGTAAGCCGCCCTGAGTCTCCGGAGAAGGGATTTTCCTATAGGCTAACTAGGCTTCAGCCTAGGGCCTCAAGATCAAGAGGGGCCTACATTCAAATTGTTAGCAAAATTAAAATTACACTTTCACTATAGGTGAAAGGGCCTCATAAGTGGAATAGCCTAGGGCCTCTTTCATTTAAATCCGGCCCTGGTTGGGAGCATAGTCAGTGTTAGAAGGGAGGGAGGTTTGAGGAGGAAGAAGAGGAAGAGGAGGTGGGGGTAGATAGGACTGTAGGGTCCTTGTGGGTTTTCTTGCAGACATATTATGATCAAGGTAGGAAGCATCATTGGGGCTACAAGGAAGGAGGAGGAGGAGAACTGTGGGGTCCTTGGTGCTCTCTGAAGTTGGTTATTTTCTTGCTGGCATTTCATTACCCAACTAGGGAACTTCGTCAGTGCTAGAAGGAACTGTATATCAAGAGAGAGCAAACCCCATTCCCTTCTAGCACTAAAGATGTTGGGAAACGAAACGTCTACAAGAAATCAACCAAGCTCAGAGATCACCGAGGACTCCTCTTCTCTGCAAGCCCCATTCCGGTCTAGTACTGATGATGATACCCAGTTTCATAACATCATCGTCTGTAAGAAAACCACCAAAAGAATACCACAGTCTGCTTCTCCTCCTTCATTCCACAAATCCCCCTCCTTTCTAGCACTGATAATATTATCTAGTTGGGTAATGAAATGTCTACAAGAAAAACAACCGACCTCAGAGAGCTCCAAGGACCAAACAATTCAACCGAGCTACAAATATTCTCTTCTACTAGAACATTCTCATCTAAACCAGAAGGAAAGAGTCTTAACTCTCAGAGGAAATGGTCTCACAACCCCACCAAGATCTCACCTGGTCCAGCAATGGCCACTTTGAGAGACTCCTCATTCTTCCTCCGCAGTTCTGCCACTTCCTGTTGCAATTGCTGCATCTTCTCCAGTTCCAGCTCCTCAGTGGACTTCCCTTTAGTGGAGGGACCTTTCGTCCTGCAGACGAAAACACAGTGGTGCCTTTAAATGAATGAGCTGCCTAGAGCCAGCATGTATTTCAAGGACTGTAACAGAAGACCAGCACGAAGGATGACCTCTTCCTCTACCCATAGCTGGCTGGGGAATTCTGGGAGTTGAAGTCCACACAACTGAATGTTGCTGAGGTTAAGAGACATTGTGATAGATCAGGGGGTCTCCATTCATCTTCAATTTTGAGACTTGGCAACTTTAAGACTTCTGGACTTCAACTCCCAGAATTCAACTTTTAAGACTTCTAGACTTCAACTCCCAGAATTCCCCAGCCAGCCAACCATGAATTCTGGGAGTTGCAGTCCCCAAGTGGCCAAATTTGGAGATCTCTGCAATAGATCATCAAGACAGCACAAGACAGCTTCAGAGGTTCTTGTTCTCCGTCTTGTTACAAAAAGCCCAGAGAGCTTTTTACTGCTTTCTACCTTAAAAACTACACTTGCTTTCTACCTTAAAAAGATGACACAGGATTATCTGTAGCAGCCAACATTAGGCGTTCCCCAGGACACGATGTGTCTGCTGTGAAGGGTAACAGTTCCAATCAAAACTCCTCTCCAAAAATTCAAGGATTTACCATATTTTTTGGACTATGAGATGGTGTATAAGAGGCACCAAGATTTTGAACAGGTAAGTAAGAAAAAAAAGTTTTTTGCCCTCCCCGGCTCCCAGGACCATTCTGCAGGCCTCCCAAATACTCTGCGCATCCTGTTTTTGCGAAAAACGGGCCCGTTTTTTGCAAAAATGGGATTTTTGTATTTGTATTTGTATTTAAAATTTATATACCGCCCTTCTCCCTGAGGACTCAGGGCGGTGTACAGCCAAGATAAAAAACATAGAATACAAATATTAAAACATTTAAAAATATATATAAATTTTGGCCCGAAAGTTAAAAAATCACAGACTAATTAAAAGAATTTAAAAATTTCTTCTTAAGCCAACCCGACTTGCTGGAAAAGATGGGTTTTCAGGGAACGACGGAAGGCATTTTATTTATTTATTTATTTATTTTATTTCTATACCGCCCTTCTCCCGAAGGACTCAGGGCGGTGTACAGCCTAATTAAAAACACAAAGGCAGACAAAATTTAAAAATAATTAAAATTATTAAATAATAGGCCCAATTTATAAAACCCCAAATTTAAAATCCCATTTAAAACCAATTAAAATTGAGATTTTAATTGATGAGCAAGGCGGGGCTTTGGGAGGCCAAAAATGGCTGTATTCAATGTATAAGACGCACCAACGTTTCCACCCTCTTTTAGGGGGGAAAAAAAGTGCATCTTATACTCCGAAAAATATGGTATTTGAACAGTGGGTTTTCCACGGTAGTTTGGACCTCAAGTACCAGCATTCTTAACTGCTGGTCGTGCAAGGTAGCAATTCTGGGAGCTGTACAGGTAGTCCTTGATGTACGACCACAATTAAGTTCAAAGTTGCCATTGCTAAGCAAGACAGTGGTTAAGTGAGTTTGGCTCCATTTTACAACCTTTCTTGCCACGAGAAAGTGAAGTGAATCTGGCTTCCCCGTTGATTTGTGTTGGGCAGAATATTGCAGAAGGGGATCACATGACCCCGGGATACTGCGGCCATCATAAAAATGAGTCAGTTGCCTAGGTGTCTGAATTTTGATCACATGATACTGTGGGGATACGGCGGTGGTCGGAAATGTGAAAACCCTGATGATGAGATTATTAAGGAAATGATGGACTGTGCTGAAATGAGTAAATTGACATTTGAAATTAGAGAACAGGAAGAGAAACCATATTATTTGATATGGGATTTGTTTTATCAATGGGTAGATAATAAATCATGGAACTGAAGTATGAAATATGATGTAAAAATAAAATATCTGATTTTTTTTTTTATAAAAGTTATGAGTTTCTGTTATAAATTGGTATTTTAGAAATGGATTTACGCCAGGGTGGATAAAAATCAATGATTTTTTTAAAAAAATCAAAAAAAAAATCAGATTTTTTTTTATTTAAATTGGATTTTTTAAAATTTTTATCGAATTTATTTTAATAAAAAACTTTTGGGGTAAAAATCTATCGTAAGATAGTTTTCTATTTAAGATACATAAATAATTTTATGAGGGAGCTGAACGGTTTTAAAATTTGATAGGTCAGTAAGTAGCGGGGTGGATAAAAATCAATGATTTTTTTAAAAAAATCAAAAAAATCAATTTTTTTATTTAAATCGGATTTTTTTTATTTAAATCGGATTTTTTTTATTTTTATTGAATTTATTTTAATAAAAAAATTTTGGGGTAAAAATCGATCGTAAGATAGTTTTCTATTTAAGATACATACATAATTTAGTTTATTCAGCATGAAATGGAGCTTAGTTATGTATCATGAGGCTGTATATTCTGCAACACTGGGACTCTCGGTGAGTCAACAGCGGGTCAAAGGAGTAGCAGCGATGACAGTTGCTCTTTAAAAATTGTGATTTAAATCGAGTTGATTTAAATCAAGCCTTTTTACTAGTGATTTAAATCATGATTTAAATCAACTCGATTTAAATCAAATCCACCCTGATTTACGCACAACAGAATATGAACCGTTCGACTCACTGTCTGTAATTGTTTGGAAAGATGATGGTTTTATGTTTTGTTTTTGTTTTAAAATTAAAAATAAATTCTCAAAAAAAAAAAAAAAGGAAGTGTGAAAACCCATCTTAAGTCACTTTTTCCAGTACCCGTCACTAAACAAATGGTTGTAAGTCAAGAACTATCTATCATCCAACACGCTTAGAAGATACCAGATTAGGGAAAAACTGCGTTTGGCTGTCCTGCACTACATCAGCAATAAATATAGGTAGTTCTCGATTTACGACCATAATGGAGCCCAGAATTTCTGTTGCTGAGTGCAACGTTTCTTAAGTGAGTTTTGCCCCCCATTTTACGACTTTTCTTGCCACCGTTAAGTGAATCACAGCGGTTGCTGAATAAGACAAAACTTGTCGTTCAGTGAATCTGGCTCCCCCATCGAATTGGCTTGTCAGAAGGTCGCAAAAGTGTGTAAAACATTACACACACACACAGGCGGGACGCTGCAATCGTCATAAATACGAGTCAATTGCCGAGCGTCCGAATTTTGATCACCTGACCCTGGAGATGCTAGAACGGTCGTAAGTGTGAAAAAATTAATCAGAAGTTGCTTTTTTTCAGCGGCGTTGCAACTTTGAACAGCCGTCGTAAGCCAAAGCCTACCTGTACAGCTTTCCGAATGGATTTTACAAACTTATTGACTTCTTCCTGCCTTCCCGGCAGATGACAAGCCTTTTTAATTACAACCGGCCTCCCATGTTACGTGCCCCCAGATCACCCAAACACCCAGATCCTGAGTAGAAAAAAAGAAGAAGAGGAGGAGGAGGAGGAAGAGGAGGACGAGGAGGAGGAGGAGAAGAGGAGGAGGAGGAGAAGAAGAAGAGGAGGAGGAGGAGGAGGGATGAGGAGGACAAGGAGGAAGAAGAAGAAGAGGAAGAGGAGGAGGAGGAGGAGAAGAGGAGGAGGAGGAGGAGGAGGAGAAGAGGAGGAGGAGGAGGAAGAGGAGGAGGAGGAGGAGAAGGGGTGAGGAGGACAAGGAGGAAGAAGAATAAGAGGAGGAGGAGGAAGAGGAGGAGGAGGAGGAGGAGAGGAGGAGGAGGAGGAGGAGGAGAAGAAGAAGAGGAGGAGGAGGAGGGATGAAGAGGACAAGGAGGAAGAAGAATAAGAGGAGGAGGAGGAGGAGAAGGAGAAAGGAGGAGGAGGAGGAGGAGGAGGAGGAGGAGGAGGAGGAGGAGGAGGAGGAGGAGGAGAAATAATACCTCTAAACCCAGCCACCTACTTGTGTGCATCGGGTGTGACAGGGTCTTGTGCGTTCTCTGGCAAGACGTTTCGGTTCAGATCAATTTCCCCCAGGTTTTCCCGATGGTTAGACCTGGGTTTGGGAGGGGAGAGAGAGAAGAGTGGAGGGTGTGCACGGACAGAAGGAAAGAAAGGAAAAGAGGAATGGGTCAAAAGACAGGCCTTCGACTCCCCACCGTGTTCCTCTTAACGACAAGATGTGGGTGCGGAACCTCAAACACCGGCACCTGGACGTGATCCTGAAGATCGGCCTTACCTCACTTTTTGAGCCACGTCGTAGTGCCTAGACGTCTTGGCACGCCTGGCGGAGCTAGAGAGGGAACAGGGCGCTTACTCACTATTTGCACTAACGCCATGGCCCTGGTTTCCACGGACATTGTTTATTATTATTATTGATTCGCTTTATATGCCGCCCTTCTCCGGAGACTCAGGGCGGCTTACAATGCGTTAAGCAATAGCCTTCATACTTTTGTATATACCTGCTTAGTAGGGCTTTCGCGCCCCCCCCCCTAAGCGGTGTTCTTTTTTTATACAAAGTCATCTTATTGCCCCCACAATCCGGGTCCTCATTTTACCTACCTCGGGAGGATGGAAGGCTGAGTCAACCTTGAGCCTGGTGAGATTTGAAGTCGCAGTAATTGCAGGCAGCTGGCAGCTAAGTGCTATTTTAACAGCATTTTAGTCCGCTGCGCCACCAAGGCTCATTGTGTGCCCAAGAGCAAAGCCGTGGCAAATTCTCTAGGGAAGAGCCGAGGTCTGATGGGGTTTATTTATTTATTTATTTTATTTATTCAATTTATATGCCGCCTCTCTCCGAAGACCCAAGGCGGCTCACAATACACTCAAAAAATCACTATAAAAACACTTAAAAATTAAAAACATTAAAAACATTAAAACCCATTCACACCATTCATGGCCGGATCTCGCCAGATCACAAGAGCGAGATCAACGGCCCCAGGCCTGCTGGAAAATCCAGGTCTTCACCGCTTTCCGGAAGGCCAATAGGGTGGGGACGGTCCGGACCTCAGGAGGTAACTGGTTCCAGAGAGCTGGGGCAGCCACAGAGAAGGCCCTCCCCCGTGGGCCCGCCAGCCGGCATTGTTTAGCTGACGGGACCCGGAGGAGACCAACTCTGTGGGATCTTACCAGTCGCTGGGAGCTATGGGGCAGAAGGCGGTCTCGAAGATACCCTGGTCCTGAGCCATGTAGGGCTTTAAAGGTAATAACCAACACCTTGAATTGTGACCGGAGACCAATAGGGAGCCAGTGCAGCTCGCGGAGAATTGGTGTAATGTGGGTGTACCTAGGTGCACCCACGACAGCTCTCGCGGCTGCGTTCTGGACCAACTGTAGTCTCCGAACACTCTTCAAGGGTAGCTCCATGTAGAGCGCCCTAGCTGGCAACTAGTTCCCTAGTTGGGGACTGAAAGGTCTGCGAGAAAAAGCTCAGAGCACCCCCAAGGACCCCAGGGTCCTCCTCCTCCTGCACTCTTCAAACCCTCCTCCCTTCTAGCACTGATGATGCTATCTAGATGGGTCATGAAACGTCTGAAAACATCCAAGCTCAGCGGGTACCAAGAACTCCACAGTCCACCTTCTCCTCTTCCTCCCTTTTCCCTCTTTCCCACTCTGCACTCCCTCCTCCCTTCTAACACTGAAGATGGGTCATGAAGCGCCTGCAAGAAAACACCCAAGCTCGGAGACCACATTTCAACGCTGAGCTACCAACATTCTCCTTTATCAGGAGCCTAACTTTATCAGACAGAGCAATCCAGCACACAAGGTATCATTGCCTATTCTGTATCTGGTGGGTAGAATGCAGTATTGCAAGCTAACTCTGCCATCTGCCAGCAGTTCGATCCACACCAGCTGAAGGTCGACTCAGCCTACCGTCCTTCCAAAGTAAAACGAGGACCCAGATTGTTGGGGGCAAGGTGCTGACTCTGTAAACCGCTTAGAGGGAGCTGTAAAGCACTGGGAAGCGGTATATAAGTCTAGGGACTATTGCTACTGCTATTCCTTCCTTCTGAGTCGTGGTGGCGCAGTGGCTAAAATGCAGTATTGCAGGCTAGCTCTGCTCACTGCCAGCAGTTCAATCCTGACCGGCTCAAGGTCGACTCAGCCTTCCGAGGTGGGTAAAATGTGGACCCAGATAGTTGGGGGCAATGTGCTGACTCTGTAAACTGCTTAGAGAGAGCTGTAAAGACTGTGAAGCAGTTTAGAAGTCTAAGTGCTAATGCTCTACCCCGCTCTCTATCATTTCTCTCTATCATATATATATATATATATGTTAATGTTAATGTTAATTTTATTTATATACCGCCCTTCTCCCGAAGGACTCGGGGCGGTGTACAGCCAATTTAAAAACATAAATATACAGACATCATCATTAAAAGTAATTAAAATCAATTAAATAGTTTCGGCCAAAATTTAAAACCCCAAGTTAAAACTCCAATTTAAAAACCATATGTGTGTGTATGTGTGTATGTGTGTGTGTGCATATATAATCTCTCTCTCTCTCTCTGTCTCTCATCTATAGCCCTCCATCCATCCATCCAACTATATATCTATCATCACCTATTCTATATCTGTTGAGGCAATGGATAGAATGCAGTATTGCAGGCAAGCTCTGTCAACTACATATTTATCTTTCCTCTTACATTTAAATTTAAATGTTGGAAATGCCACCAGACATCGGGATCGTACTATCACATGTGGTGGACATGTCCAGAAGCGAGAAATTATTGGGCAAAAATTCGAATATGTCTAGAGAAAATGACACAGCAACACATGGATCTTAAACCGGAGCTGTTCCTGTTGGGTATCTTTAGTAAAGAAAATACATAATTGATTATCCATGTAATAATGGCAGCAAGAATGGTATTTGCACAAAATCGGAAAGCAGAAAAAAATCCTACAAAGGGAGAGCTCATTAAGAAAATAGTAGAATGTGCAGAAATGAATAGATTAACATTAGCAATTAGAGGGAAGGAAGAATCGGAGTATTACAACATATGGGGCAATTTTATCGATGGATAGGGACTGAATATAGACAATAGGCAATGTAAAAATTGTAAAAAAAAGAGTAAAATGTAAAAAAAAGAGCCTTGATAGTACAGTGGTTTAGTGCACCCTGTTATTAACACAGCTGCCTGCAATTTCTGCTGGTTCAAATCTCTCCAAGGCTCAAGGTTGACTCAGCCTTCCATCCTTTCAAAGGGAGGTGAAATGAGGACCCAGATTGTGGGGGCAATAAGCTGACTTTGTATAAAATATACAAAAGTATGAAGGCTATTGCTTAACGCATTGTAAGCTGCCCTGAGTCTCCGGAGAAGCGCGGCATATAAATCAAATTAAAAAAAAAATAAAATTGCCTTGGTGGTGCAGCAGACTAAAGTGCTGTTAAGTAACAACAGCTGCCTGCAATTACTGCAAAGTCCGAATCTCACCAGGCTCAAGGTTGACTCAGCCTTCCATCCTTCCGAGGTAGGTAAAATGAGGACCCGGATTGTGGGAGGGCCGAAAGTCGTACTAAGCAGGTATATACAAAAGTATGAAGGCTATTGCTTAATGCATTGTAAGCCGCCCTGAGTCTCTGGAAAAGGGCGGCATATAAATCGAACCAATAAATAAATAAATAAATAAAAATAAGAAATATGGGGGAAATGTTGTAATACATTAAATTTAAATGTAAGAGGAAGGATAAATATGTACTAGGACCCAGATCGTTGGGGGCAAGATGCCAATAACGCCGTCATTGAAAACCGCCTAGAGAAGGCTGTAACGCACTGTGGGGCGGTATCTACGTCTAAGTGCCGGTGTTATCCCAAAGACCTACATTTTCTGTTTCTTCACAGGAGGGGGTTCTTGTTTGCTGGCCAAGGTGGTGGCAACCTTCTCTGCGTGGCTTTTGGCCATAATCCGACGCTGGGCACTCTTTCGCCGGGCCGAAAGCTTCTTGGCCACCCTAAAGGGGGGGGGAAGAAAAGGAGTCCTTGAGCGAAAGACAGAGGGAGGGAGGAGGAGAGAGAGAGAGAGGCTGGTCGTTGCCTTTCAGCTGTGCCAGGATGCGGAGCCCCTTCAAGTCCCACCGGCCATTCTCGCAAGGCAAGAGAGGTAAGTTCAGCCTTTCCAGGTATAGAAGCTGGACGATCTCAAGCCCTTCAGCGGACAATGTGCTGGACAAACGGGGTTGGTCATTCTTTCCATACTGATAGCTCAGGTAGTCCTCTACTTACGACCACAATTGAGCCAAAAAAAATCGCTGAGCAAAACAGTTGTTAAGGGAGTTTTGTGGAGAAGATTATAGGAAGCTTGCTGTTATTCAGGATGCTGCTTATAAACGCTATGTGCTTAGAGCTCAAAGCTTTGTTAGAGACCCCACACGCCCACTTCACTGTCTGTTTCTGCTGCTCCTCTCTGGGAGGTTTCGAAGTATTTCTCACAGGACTACCTGATTCTGCAACAGCTTTGTTCCCTAGGCCATCCGTCTGGTAAACCCACAAGATTCGTTTCTCTCGGCAGGTACTGTGTTGTTTTCTCCGTGTCATATATGCGGGTATACACGTAATTGTTTATTTGTTTGTTTGTCATATTTATGTAGTGTATATTGGATGTGGTGACCCTTTGAGAGCTGTATGCAATGACATTTCACTTTAAGGTATGCCAATTAATATACATTTAAAGTGACAATAAAGTTATTCTCCAAGTCTCGTCAGCCTAGAACCAAGGAGAAATTTCCTGACAGTGGGAACAATTCATAAGCGCAACGACTTGCCTCCAGAAGTTGTGGGTGCTTCATCACTGGAGGTTTTCAAGAGACTGGACAATCATTTGTCCAGAAGGATGTAGGGTCTCCTAGAACAGGGGTCAGCAACCTTAAACACTGAAACAGCCACAAAGGTCCTAACTGGAAGCCCCCGTTCAATTCTGGAGCCGACTGGAAGTCCGGTTCCCCCAATATAGTCACCTCCTAGCGCAGCATCCTTTTTCCTCTGCTGACCGGAAGTCTGGTTCCTCCACCAGAGAGTCTCCTCCTAGCACAGTGTTCTTTTTACTCTGCCGACCAGAAGTCGGTTTCCCCACCAGAGAGTCTCCTCCTAGCACGGCGTCCTTTTTCCTCTACCTATCCTAACTGAAAGCCCTATCAATTGTGGAGCCGAGCAGCAACTGTTGTGGCTCCGTTACCTGAGCCTGTGTCATCGGCAGGAGAGGACTCCGAGAGTGAAGGAGAGGAGTTGGCAAGGCCTCCCTCTCCAGGACCCTCCTCTCTGGCAATGCCTTCGGTGTCCACCAAAGGGCAAGAGATAGGGCCGGGGCCAAGCACGTCCATGCAGCCACAGGTGGACAGTGATGAGGGTAATGAGTCTTGGCTGGATCCTCAGCAGCGTCGCAGAGATAAGCGTGCGCAACAGAAGAGGCGTGCCAGAGATTAAGCTGAGTCACTGGACCACACCCCACAGGGTATAAAAGGGGGTGAGGTGGCCATTCAGACTCTGTGACGGACAAAACTAACTACTATCGAGTCACATTGCATCTTTGGAAACAACATTATCTGCCTTGGATTTAATTACGGACTGGACTTGACAATTCTTGAACTGTGTGTATTTTGTTTAGGAGTAAAGTCTTGGCAAGCAGCTACTGGGTTGCTGCCAATCCTCTTATCGAAAGAATTGGTTGTCTGCCAGTTTATTTAACCCCCGGCTGTCTGTTTGTGTGCGTGTGTGAGACGGGGACAGAACAGCAACAGGGAGCCACAGCAGAGGGATGAAAGAGCCACATGTGGCTCCAGAGCCACAGGTTGCTGATCCCTGGACTCCAAGGCCCCTTCCAACTCTTGTTATTTTGTTAAGAGGCAGTTCTGGAGCCCGAAAGCTGAAGGAACAGCCCCATTCCAGAAGAAGGGGGACTCCATCCAGGACGGCGTTCAAGAAAAAGCAGAGTCTTACCTTCCTGGAGGCGGTGGGTTCTCTTGCCTGGTTGGGTGCCACTCCGCCATGGAATGAACCACATTGGCTGGGCCTTCGTTTGCCAGCTCCACCTCTTGATTTCCATTCTCCTTCTCATCTAAAGGTAAGGAGACATAGAGGACATTTCTCAGGCGAGAGATCTAAGCAGAGATCATGGAACCAAGCATGGTCCTCACCAGGACTGTAAGCTCCTGGAGAAGAATGGAATTATATTTTGGAAGAGACCGACGTGGACACTTGGGGAGACTCGGAGCCCTTTCGTAGTCTGCTCTCCTCACACACCAAAGAGGAGCTATCAGCATCCAGAGAGCCTCGGGTGGCCTCAAGAGAGGACGAGATAGTAGCTCATCTGAACTCTCCGCGTGGGAGACCCGGCATTTTAAAGTCCAAGAGAGACACCCCCAGAGGCCGAGTGCCCACAATTTGCCGCGCCCATGTTAAAACGGCTAGCGGGGACTCCGGGATGCGGCCCAAAGAAGAAGGGGATGGTGCCTCAGAATTCAAGGAATGCCTTGAGACTCCATGTTGGTGGGATTAAGAGAACAAAGGAGTCCAAGGTCAGGTCTCAAGGAAGCATCTCACCTGATTTCATCATGGGTGAGACCACAGCCCAGGGAAGGTTAGGCCTCGATGATAAGGCTTTGGGTAGGATGCCCGACGTACCCATCTCTGCTCTTGGGGTCATCAAGGCGGCAGATCGGACATCTGCAAAAATAGTTACGATCCTAGCAGGGTCCTCGCTGCGAGGCAAGCAGACCAATCACCAAGAACCTCCCTGCGCCCAGTCTAAAGGGTCGGTTTGGTTTAGCAGTTAAGGCATCAAACTACAAACCGGGAGACAGGGAGTTCTAGTCCCACCATAAGCACAAAAACTGGCTAGGTGGCTTTGGGCCAATCACCAGGAGATGGTGAGTTCTAGTCCTGCCTTAAGCATGAAAGCCAGTTACAGAACTTAAGGCCAATCACCAGGAGATGGTGAGTTCTAGCTTTCCTTAGGCATGAAACTCAGCTGGCCACTCCCTGGGAGACAGGGAGTTCTAGTCCCACTGTAAGCACAAAAACTGGCCAGGTGACTTTGGGTCAATCACCATGACATGGTGAGTTCTAGTCCTGTGTTAAGCATGAAAGCCAGCTAGAGGACTTTAGGCCAATTATTAGGAGATGGTGAGTTCTAGTCCTGCCTTAAGCATGAAAGCCAGTTACAGAACTTAAGGCCAATCATCAGGAGATGGTGAGTTCTAGTTTTGCTTAGGCATGAAACCCAGCTGGCCACTCCCTGGGAGACAGGGAGTTCTAGTCCCACCATAAGCAGGAAAACTGGCTAGGTAACTTTGGGCCAATCACCAGGAGACGGTGAGTTCTAGTCCTGCCTTAAGTATGAAAGCCAGCTAGAGGACTTTAGGCCAATCATTAGGAAGTGAATTCTAGTTTTGCTTAGACATGAAATCCAGCTGGCTACTCACTGGGAGACAGTGAGTTCTAGTCCCAATGTAAGCACAAAACCTGGCCAGGTGACTTTGGACCAATCACCAGGAGATGGTGAGTTCTAGTCCTGCGTTAAGCATGAAAGCCAGTTAGAGGACTTTAGGGCAATCATTAGGAGTCAGTGAATATTAGGGAGTTCTAGTCCCACCGCAAGCAAGAAAAATGGCTGGGTGACTTTGGCCCAATCACCAGGAGACAGTGAGTTCTAGTTCCGCTTAGGCATGAAACCCAGCTTGCCACTCCTTGGAAGACAGGGAATTCTAATCCTGCATGAAAGCATGAAAGCCAGCTAGAAAACTTTAGGCCTATCACCAGGGAACAGTGAGTTCTAGTTCCGCTTAGGCATGAAACCCAGCTGGCCACTCACGCGCTCTCTCAGACCAACCCACCTCGCAGGGCTGTTGTTGTATAGAAAATAGGAGGAGGGTGTGTTGGAGATGTTTGCTGCCTTGGGTTGTAAAAATAAGAAAGGTGGGATATAAACAAAGAAACAATGGTGGAGCATCACTCATAAAGCCCCCTGCCCTTCCCATCGATAAGGCTCAGGAAAGAGGCCAGTAGTTA
This sequence comes from Pantherophis guttatus, assembly GCF_029531705.1. Next base: position 176,810 of record NW_026844040.1, on the reverse strand, counting down.
CTTCGGCCTCTTAGCAGACGGCACGTCCCCTCACCCCCCCACCCCCCAAGCCGTGGAGCGGGTACTCACCAAACCAGGCATCAATGTTAATGGTCTCGTCGTTCATATCTTTGAAGTCAAGGCACATATCGGGAACATCGTAAGAATACGTTTCCCGAGACATTTTAAATCTCTTCTTCGGGTGGCCCAGCCTGTGCCCAGTTCTTCTGAAGTCAAGACCTGCAAAGGGAAACAGAGGCCACGTTTAGAATTTAGAATAGAACTGGAAGGCACCTTGGAGGTTTTCTAGTCCAGCCCCCTGCTGAAGCAGGAGACCCTAGACCCGTGATGGTTAACCTTTTTGGGGCCGAGTGCCCAAAGCATGTGCATGCGCGCACGAACGCACTCGCACGTGCCCGAACCCCCAAAATGCAATGTGTGTGCCCCCACATACATGTGCCCCGCCCCACAAATGCGTACACATCCCCCTGTGCCCCATTTTGGCTTCCAGGTTGGTGCAGGTCGTCTTTCAGGCCCAAAACGGGGCATGGGGGATGTGCAAACCCCCCCAAATGCAATGTGAGCATCCCCGGCACATGCGTCCTGCCCCCCAGGGCATGTGCATTAGAGACCCAAAGATAAGCTGGCCGGTGGGAGGCGTGTGCACATGCGCAGTGGAGCTGGGTTGGCGTGCCTGCAGAAAGGGCTCTACGTGCCACCTGTGGCACGCGTGCCATAGGTTCTTAAAACCTTCTTTTTCCAGCAAGCCGGGCTGGCCTAACACTTTTTAAAATGTTTTTAATTGTCTCTTATTATTTTCAATCATGGGGCCAAATTTATATATATCTTTTTAATTGTATTTTAGTGTTTGTAGTTTATGTTTTTACTTGGCTGTTCACTGCCCTGAGTCCTCAGGGAGAAGGGCGGTATACAAATTTAAAAATAAATAAATAGATAGATAGATAGATAGATAGATAGATAGATAGATAGATAGATAGATAGATAGATAGATAGATAGATAGGTTCGCCATCACGGCCCTAGACCATTTCAGACAAGTGACTGTTCAATCTCTTCCCAAAGCCCCCCATTGATGGAGCACCCACAACTTCTGGTGGCCAGCTGTTCCCCTGCTTAATTGTCCTCAGTGTTAGGAAGTTTCTCCTTCATTCCAGGTTTTTTTCTCTCTTTGATTTGTCTCCATCCATTGCTTCTTGTCCTGCCCTTCTGGTGCTTTGTAAAATGATTTGACCTCACCTCCTCTTTGTGGCAGCCTCTCAAATATTGGAAACTGCTATCGTGCCTCCCCAATCCTCCTCTTCATTAAACGAGACAGACCCACATAAGACGGTCACATAATCAACATTCAGACACCGATTCATATTTATGACGGTGGCAGCGTCCCGAGGTCGTGTGATCCCCTTTTGCGACCTTCTGACAAATCAACGAGGAAGCCCGATTCACTTAACAACTGTATTATTTAACAACTGCAGTGATTCGCTTAACAACTGTGGCAAGAAAGATCGTAACGCGAGACCAAGCTCATTTAGGCAGTCTTGCTTAGCAATCGAAATTTGCGACTCGGGAAGTGCAAGAAACAGTCCTGTCAATTTTTTTCCACTGCTATTGTAACTTCAGTCTTTAAACGAATGGTTTTAAGTCAAAGACTACGTATACAGGTAGTCCTCAACTTACAACAGTTCAACTTAGTGACCGTTCAAAGTTGCAATGGCAATGAAAAGCCACTTATGATTATTTTTTCACACTTATGACCGTTGCAGCAGCCCCCATGTCACATAATCAAAATTCAGATGCTTGGCAACTGGCTCATACTTATGACGGTTGCAGAATCCCAGGGCTCATGCAATAGTTCCGTGATGGCGAACCTATGGCACGTGTGCCACAGATGGCACACGGAGCCATGTCACCTGGCACGCCAGCTCAGCCTCTCTAGGAGTCTCTGGAGGCTGAGAACAACAAAAAATGTCACTTCCTGTCCAACCAGAAGTTGGGAAATGGGTCATTTCGGGCCTCCGAGGGGGTGGGGAAGGCTGTTTTTGCCCTCCCCAGATGCATAGAGAGGATCTGGAGCCAGGTGAGAAAGAAAAATGGGCCTACTTGGCCATTGTGTGCCAGGAGCGGGGGACGGGGAGGGGCAGGGTCATGCATGCTTGCGCAGGGCAGGGTGCATAGAATTATGCTTGGGGGCACATGCACGCTCGCGAACCTCCCCTACCTCCCCTTCCTGGCACGCAATGGCAAAAAGGTTATCACTGCAATAATCTGTAAACGAATAGTCGTAAGTCGACGACCACCCATATCTGGCTCTTCTAAACCAGAAGCTGAAGATGTTATCAGATGCTGCTCGAGATGGTGGCAGCGAGAGCTTCCCAAAGTCACCCAGGTCTACTCTTTTGAGTGCAAGGTCTCCGCAGACAGCTGGGGCCGAGGGTGGCATTACCCGGGATTTATCTGCTTTTACTCAACTAGCATCTTTGACATGTGGGCAGGTTGCCCTGGTGTGTATTACCAGGCCATTACCAGGTGCCACTCTCATCCTTAAACCTCGGCCTCCCCCTCACTACAAGGTGGACAACTGCCAACTTCAAGTGGGGAGCAAAACCTCCGGAATGTCTCTTGACTGCCAAGGGGCAGAAGCCTTGGTCCACAAGATGCCAACCTTCCCCTCCGTTCCCCCCAAAAATTGTGGCGATCCAAGCACCCCAAAGGAAGGGAAACAGAGTGGAGCCGAAGGAGAGGAATGGAGGTTGACAACCAAGCCGGAATGAGATCCGTTCTTCACCCCCCTGGGTGGGGGATCACATTTCTGTCAACACTCCTGCCTTAAAAAAAAAAAAAATTGTAATAGTAACTGCATCATTGGCGTTCTTCTCGCCCACTCAGCTCAACAAGCCGAGCTGCCAAGTATGATGAGCAGGCATCGCATTTCAGAGACGTTTGCCCTGCTCCCAAGCAACGTCTCCAGGGCGCCGTCCCTTGCTCGGCGACGGAGTAACAATGGCGGCTTCATTATGGAGAGCCGGAGAGACAACTGGAGGTGGACCGCTGGGAGATCACGGAAGGAACCCCCCGTCCATGACCAGGTCATTTCCAGAGTGGACGTAAGTCGACACGTTTCTGCCCAGCTTGGGCTGCTGGCAACTGGAGCACCACCTGACGCTAGAATTCCCAAACCATTGCAAAAGCCAAGGTGCGATACGAATCATTTATTGAATACAGGTACGATTCCCCCCCCCATCATTTCTGCTGCTAAGCGAGACAGCGGTTAAGTGAGTTTGGCCCCATATTTTACGACTTTTCTTGCCGCTGCCGTTGAGTGAAACACCGTGGTTGTTCGCTTAGCCACACGGTCGTTAAGGGAGCCTGGCTTCCCCATTGACTTTGCTTGTCAGAAGGTCACAAAAGGGGATCATGTGATTCCCCCAGGACACTACGACCGTCACAAATATGAGTCAGTTGGCAAGTGCCTGGATTTTGATCACGCGGCAGTCGTAAATGCGAAAACTGTCGTGAGTCACTATTTCCGGTTTTTGAATAGTCACTAAATGACCTGTTGTAAGTCAAAGACTACATCAGGATAGTCTAAATCAGGGGTCCTGAACTCCCGGTCCCATGGCCTGTGGCAGGTGAGTGCACGAAGATTCATCTGCGCATGGGTAGGATCTAGTGTTCTGCCCCAGCTACGGACCCCAAAGAACACAGCACACACAAAGTCCGTTCAAACCTTAATTTACTGAATAAACCAGTCTTTTACAACAACGGCTGTTAATTAATTGCATCAACAGCCGCCAAGAATTCAAAGAATAACTGAAAGCTTACTATGGTTGGCAGAATGCCCAGAAGCAATTTGCAGGAAGCTGATAAGATAAGCAAGACAGGAAAGTATGTGAACTAAGTTGTTCCCTGCAAATTGTTTCAGTTGGTGTTCCTCCTTAAATAGGCTAAGGGAGTGGCCAATTAGCCCCAAGCCTTACTCTCGAGGAGACCTCCTCCTGAGGAGCCACTCCTGCCTTTTGGCAGCTCTGCGCGCCCGTGCATTGAGAAGAGGCTCCCCCTCTTCGTCCTCTTCACTTATGGGAGCTTCTGGAGGTTCTGAAGGCCCTGGCTGAATCCTCGCCTCTGGCACCACATCTTCTCCAGCCTCCTCATTGTCTGACTCGAGTGCCAGCTGCACAGACTGCTGGAGCCAGCACCATACCAGCCTCCTCACTGTCGCAATCAGCTACTAGCTGCACAGACTGTGTATGGGCCACAACATCTAGGTTGTGTGCATGAAACCTTCCGCCCATCACTGCCATGACTGTCACTCACCACCACCACCGATCCAGAAAATTGGGGACCGCTGGACTAAATCCCTTTCCTGGTTTCCCTTAACAGTTACAGAAATAAGTAGGCTTGGCGGAAAAAACAGCTTGGAACAAAATCCCTTGAATCTTAGGCAGCCTGAAGACTGGGCTGCATACACTTCATAATGTGTTATTTGAATGAATCGCACATCTTCTATTTTTTGATTCCAATTTATTTCAACTGCTAAATTCTTGCTCTTTTAGCTCTGCTGGAACAGAAAGCACCAACAAGTGGAAAGGAGAAGCCGCTAACTCTGCAATTAGAAGATGCCGTAAACACAACACAAGGAGCCGCCTGGAGTCGGTATCAATTTTCTAAAACCAATCAATCAATAAAAATAGCTCCTGACTTACGACCGTTCGCTCAGCGTCCTTTCAAAGTTACAAGTGCACTGAACAAACTGCCTTATGATCATTTTGCATACTTACGACCGTTTCAGTATCCCCATGGGTCATGTGGATCAAAATTCAACTGACTCACATTTATGACGGTTGCAAATTCCTGGGGTCACGTGATCCCCTTTTGTGACCTTCTGACAAGCCAAGTCAATGGGGAAGCCAGATTCACTTAACGACCGATTAACTTAACAACCGCAGTGAAGTTTTCACTTAACAATTGATTTTTAACTGTATTTTGAAGGTACGGCACCTAGAATCATGGCAGAGTTGGGCGGCCTTAAACGTTTCTAGAATAAAGGCAGTACAGGAAGTCCTCGATTTATGACTTACTGTGGCAAGAAAGGTCGTAAAGTGAGGCAAAACTCGCTTAACTGACTCACCTGGCAACAGAGAATTGGGGCTTGCTTGTGGACGTAACTTGAGGACTACCTATCTTCTGCTCTTGGGAATGGGGAAGGTTTTTGCACCTCTTCAGAAGTAGACAGTTCAAAGTGGAAAATGTTAGCCTGCTTTTTAATTCTGATCCAGTTGACGGATATTTGTCACCCCGATGAGGATCCTCATCCAAGCTACCAGCATGGTTTGAAAATATGAAAATCGGCCCATCCTGAAGGCCGCAGGACACGGCAAGATGATGAGATGCTAACCCTCATCTATAAAAATGCTGTTTTTTTCTAGTTTCCCCAGCCTTAGGACTGTATGTATCAGGGGGTGTCCAACCTCAGCAGCTTTAAGACTTGTGAACTTCGACTCCCAGAATTCCCCAGCCAGTCAGGTCTTCAATTAGGAAGGTTGGACACATCTGTTATACAGATAAGTCCTTGACTTACAACAACGGAGGCCAAAATTTCTGCGGTTAAGCGAGACGTTTGTTAAGGGAATTTTGCCCCATTTTACAACTTCCCCTTGCCTCGGTTGTTAAGTGAAATCACTGCAGCTGGTAAGTTTGTAACCCGGTTATTAAGTGAATCTGGCTTTCCCCATTGACTTTTGCCTGTCGGAAGGTCGCAAAAGGGGAGCAAATGGGACACAGCCACGGTCATAAATATGAACTGGCTGCCAAGCGTCTGAATTTTGATCACAGGGATGCTGCAAAGGTCGCAACTGTGAAAAACGGTCCCACGTCACTTTTTTCAGTGTCGTCGTAACTTTGAATGGTCACTAAATGAACTGTTGTAAGTTGAGGATCACCTGTATATAGCTGGCCCCCCTCTGCAAGGCTGGCCCAAGAGCTGAAACCAAACTGTTCCCGCTGATAAGAGAATATGAAGCTCTATGGCAGGGGTCTCCAAACTTGGCAACTTTAAGACTTGTGGACTTCAACTCCCAGAATTCCTCAGCCAGCAAAGCTGGCTGAGGAATTCTGGGAGTTGAAGTCCACAAGTCTTAATGTTGCCAAGTTCGGAGACCCCTGGTCTATGGAGATTCTTAGTCACCTAAAGTCATAGTTGTCCCAATGGGGCTTTTTTCCAAAGGCGACTGGACTTTGTTTTTTCCTTGAAGACGTTTCGCTTCTCATCCAAGGAGCTTCTTCGCTTCTGACCTGAAGAATTGAAGAAGCTTCTTACACGAGAGGCGAAACGTCTTCAAGGAAAAAACAAAATCCAGCTGCCTTTGGAAAAAGCCTCTTTGGGACATCCAGAAGGTCTCCTTTCTCCAATGCCCAAGTTGCCAGTCATGCCTGGCTTATGCTAAAAATCCGGGCTAATTCTTGCTTCTCCGGTATGCCCGAAGGGGCATCAGAGCCATTTCTGGAATCGGGCGTTAGTCCAAAAGGGAAAGATCAAAGTGGTGCCAGGATTTCCCAGGCTCCTTCGCTGCCCGCCCCAGCCTGTCCTGGCTACAGATCCGTGTCTCCCTTCCCAGCAACCCAAAAATAAATGCCCCTGACATTGTGTGCCCTGTAATTTGCCCCCCCGCCCTTCCCCAACAAGCTTTGAGCAACATCAGGTTAAAAATAGGCGTTAAAGGAAAAGCAGAAACTTTGAGCCTCCTGCAAAACCCGGCCAGCGAGTCCCTAAAATGACCCATCTTACAGGGCCAGGAATGGAAGGGTAACTGAAAAATCTCTGATTCATTGCCACCATGCAGCCAGGCAAAAGATTGGGTGGTTTTTGGCCCAGGTTGAGGAACAATGAGCCAATAAAAGAGAATATTTGTAGCTCAGGGTTGAAATGAGGGCTCCTTGGGTGGTCCCTGAGCTTGGGGGACGTTTCGTGACCCAAACTAGGTAACATCATCAGTGCTAGGAGGAGGAGGGTGTGAGGAGGAGGAGGAGGGGGCTGTGGGGGTCCTTGGTCCTTTCTGAGCATGGTAGTTTTCTTGCAGACATTTCATTACCAAAGTATATAACATAATCAGTGCTAGAAGGGAGCGGGGTTTGAAATTTGTGGAGAGGAACCCAAAAGTGCTTTTTTTTCCAAGAGGCAACTTGGACTTTCTCGGTGTTTTGTTTTGTTTTTAAAAAAAAACGTTTCGCTTCTCTTCCAAGAAATCTGCAAGAAAAAAACCAACTTCAGAGAGCATCAAGGACCCCGTTTCTCCTTCTCCTCTTTACAAACTCCACTCCCTCCTACTCTCTGATAATGTTACCTAGTTGGGTCATGAAATGTCTGTCAGAAAACAAAACAAGCTCAGAGAGCACTAAGGACCTCACAGTCCTCCTCTTTCCCCTCTCCACAAACCCCACTAGCACTGATGATGTTACCTAGTTGGGTCTGAAAACATCTAGAAAGAAAGGAACCAAGCACAGGAAGCACCAAGGACCCTCAGAGTTATTACAATTAGCAATCTAACACTTTTCAATCAAGCCTGGTTCCCTTCCTGACAGGCCATCAATCATCTCGACAGTTCCCGCAGCCAGGATTTCAAATACTGCTGCCGACTAGCTCTGCGCGCAGCTGTCTCTTTTGGTGAGTTAATGGTAACGTACAGTCCAATTTTCCTCTTACCTGTCACCCTCCGGAGGCTTATCAGCTGCATCCAGCATCTTTTCAACAACCGCATTCGCGTAAATCTGCCCCGATTGAAATTGGGAGCAAGAGCATCCGGCAAAGTCACAGAAAGTCACGCGACATGATGGGAGTGCTGGCTGTTTAGTGCGTGACCAGCATCAAAAACAGAGATAGAACTTTGGGAGGCATCGTCGTGGCTGCCATCTTGACTTTTTTAAACGGACAGGCAATTCTTCGATTTACGACCGGTCACTTAGCACACGTTTGAAGTTATGATGGATCACCCAGGGGATACAGGTAGTCCTTGACTTACGACCACAGTTGAGCTAAGGAGCCTGGTGGTAGAGTGAACTAAACTACTGTTAAAGTAGCACTTAGCTGCCAGCTGCCTGCAATTACTGCAAGTTCAATTCTCGCCAGGCTCAAGGTTGACTCAGCCTTCCATCCTTCCGAGGTAGGTAAAATGAGGACCCGGATTGTGGGGGCAATAAGCTGACTTTGTATAAATATACAAAAAAGGATGAAGGCTATTGCTTAGCACATTGTAAGCCGCCCTGAGTCTCCAGAGAAGGGCAGCATATAAATCAAATTTAAAAAAAAAAAAAAAAGCACCTGAGGGTAGAACAAGAAGCAATGGGAGGAAATTAATCGAGAGAAGCAACCTGGAACTAAGGAGAAATTTCCCGACAGTGAGGACAATTAACCAGTGGAACTGCTTGCCACCAGAAGTTGTAGATGCTCAATCACTGGAGCTTTTCAAAAAGAGACTGGACAGCCAATTTGTCTGAAATGGGATAGGGTCTCCTGCTTGAGCAAGGGGCTGGACTAGAAGACCTCCAAGGTCCCTTCCAGTTCTATTCTGATATTCCAAATGGGGCAGGAGGGAAGCACTGGGTGGGGGGGGGGAGAGACCCAGTGGGACATCCCAAGCCTTAATTGGACTTGCTCCAGCAGAGACAGGACGATGGGCTGATTTCATGGTTTCAACGCATCCGTGCCAAAAGGGGTTTGTCTTTCATCTTTTTCCAGAATAGTAAGTTTATTTAAAAGAGTTGCACAGCCACGCGGATTAATGCTGCAGGTTGTGAACACCTGGGCTAGGAAATGGGGCACAGTGCAGTCCCTTTCCATTTTTCCCTCCAACCCCTGGCCAAACACAAGCCCCACGGAGCAGCTTTGAAGGAATCCACTCTCTCATATGCCGAGACTTTGCCCTCTGCATGCTTGGCAGCTTTCCAAACCTGGGCTCTCTCCCTTAAACGTCTCCTATTTTGCCCTGCGTTGCCCGGGATTCCTCGCCCATACAGGTGTTGAAGCCTGCAATGGCACATCAGTGCAGTGCATTGCAATTCAGAGGAAGGCTGTATTAGCTCCGCTCCCTCCTCCTTCTCACCGTGTTGCAGCAAAGATAAATCATTCAGTAAAGAGGACCCTGCCTTGGGCTGCTTTGTGCAAGGCAAAGAATACAGGGGTGTTAAGCGAGCAATCGCAAGCAAGCTCTTGCCAATTTCTAAAGATATCTTCCCAGATTTCACAGCCAACGAAGCCCCAAAATTAAAATAAGTCTTGCGGTCCTTACATTACAGTTCTTATTATTGCTGCGGCGGGAAATCAGAGGACAGAATCCAAGCGTGTTATTTTACACATATGTACACTGTGGAGTTAGTACAAATGAAGCCTCCAGCTTTATCCAAATGGACCACAAAGGAAGAGTTAAGATGTGCACCAGCCGACAAATCGTGGTTAGGACCTGTTCTGCCCCAGCTACGGACCCCAAAGAACGCAGCACACACAAAGTCTGTACAAACCTTAGTTTACTACATTAAATCAGTCTTTTTCAAACAAAGGCTGTCAATGAACTTTCTTAACAGCCTACAATAATCCAAAGAATAAATAATCGTAATCTTATTATGGTTGGCAGAAAGCCCAGAAGCAATTTGCAGGAAACTGATAAGAGAACTGAGATCAGGACGCGAAGGAGAGTAAATGAAGTTGTTCCCTGCAAATTGCCTCAGTCGTCGTCCTTCCTTAAATAGGCTAAGGGAGTGGCCAATTAGCCCCAAGCCTTACTCTCGAGGAGACCTCCTCCTGAGGAGCCACTCCTGCCTTTTGGCAGCTCTGCGCGCCCGTGCATCGAGAAGAGGCTCCTCCTCTTCTTCCTCTTCACTTAAGGGAGCTTCCGGAGCTTCTGAAGGCCCTGGCTGAATCCCCGCCTCTGGCACCACATCTTCTCCAGCCTCCTCACTGTCCGACTCGAGTGCCAGCTGCACAGGCTGCCGGCGCAGCACCACACCAGCCTCCTCGCTGTCGGAATCAGCTACTAGCTGCACAGGCCGCTGATGGGCCACAACAGGACCCAAGGGCTGATTTGGAATCATACATACAGGAAATCCTCATCTGACAGCAGTTTGTTTAGTGACCATTCAGGGTTACAACGGCACCGGAAAAAGGGACTTACAACCATTTTTCCCCACTTATGACCGTTGCAGCATCCCCGTGGTCACATGATCCCCCTTTGGTGACCTTCTGTTAAGCTGTCAATGGGGAAGCCAGATTTACTTAACAACCATGTGACTAGACTAGAATGCAGAACAGATTCATATTTATGACGGTTGAAGTATCCCGGGGTCACGTGATCCCCCTTTTGCGACTTTCTGACAAGCCAAGTCAATGGGGGAAGGCAGGTTCACTTAACAACCGTGTTGCTAATTTATCAACTGCAGTGATTCACTTAACAACTGTCGTAAAATGGGGTGAAACTCATTTAACTGTCTCACTTAGTAACATACATTTTGGGCTCCATTGTGATCATCAGTGGAGGACTGGATATTTATACAAATAAATCAGCCATATTAATGCTGACTGTTGTTATCTGGTTCCCAAACAGGCTTAAGATACCAATAAGTTCTCATTTTAGCCTAGGTGTGAATGGCATGAAAAGCCGGCCGGCCAATCACCAAGAGACAGTGAATTCTGATCAGCACTGATGATGTTCCCTAGCTGGGTCATGAGATGTCTGCAAAAAAAACCAAGCTGAGAGACCCCCAATGACCCTACTGTCCTCCTCCTCCTCCCACCTCTTCTCATTCTCTTCCACCCTGCAAACCCCACTCCCTTCTAGTACTGATGGTGGTACCTAACCGGGTCATGAAACATTTGCAAGAAAACAACCAAATTCAGAGAGCGCCAAGGACCCCACAGTCATCCTCCCCACCCCTACTCTCTTCTAGTACTGATGATGTTCCCTAGTTGGGTTATGGAACATCTGCAAAACAACAACAACAACAAACCTAAGCTTAAGACTCCAGTCCTTCTCTCAGCAAACCCCACTCCTTCCTAGCACTGATGGCGTTACCTAACTGGGTCATGAAACGTTTGCAAGAAAACAGCCATGTTCGGAGAGCACAAAGGTCCCCACAGTCCACCTCCTGAGGACCCAAGCTACAAATATTCTTTTCCAGATCTTATTTAAAACTAGCAACTTACTCCTGTTAGGCAGGGTGGCAGAGAATTCAAAGGCCCCACCCACGTTCCCTTTATCTAAAGTTGGCAGGCCGAGGGTACCTCCAGGGCAGCGTTCAAACTCTGTTCAAACGAAGGCTTCCCAGATGCCTTCGCGAAGCCTTTGAAGCAGAATCTTTAGCAAGAAGCCTCCCGACGGGCGAATTCAAACTCCAGAACCCAAAGCCAATACAGCTAGTCCTCAACTTACGACCAGTCATTTTGCAACCATTCAGGAAACCCCACTCCTTTGTAGAACTGATGATGTTACCTAGTTGGATCATGAAACAACTACAAGAAAACCACCAAGCTCAGAGAGCACCAAGGACCAACCCTACAGTTCAATCTTGAGCAGCAAATACCCCTTAAGTTCTGGAGAAGATCGTAAGACACCCCTGCCAGCAAAAGAGATGCAGTGTAATTACACAGGAGGGACAAAAACAATACAGGTGTGTGTGTGTGTGTATTAAATGATGCAACCTACATATCCATACGGAATGGATCTAAAGTTACTTCCAGTCCTTCTACTGCCTATTTATTTTTAACAAAACAATGAGAAGAAATAAATCAAAAGAAGGGGGCAATTCGGAGTTTCCAAATGGCCCAGGAGAGGCATCCCGGACTGGTACCTTGAGGACAGATTTATGGGTTGCCATGGGAACATTCCGATAAGATTATCAGGCTGTAGATTGAAGGCTAAATGTCTCAGGTCTTTATATTTCAACTTGATTTAGGTTAAATCGATTCCGTTTATCTGAAAACTGATTTTCTCCACAGGAGCAAACAGCAGGAGCTGAAGGAAATAAAGATGCAATATTTATCTTTAAAATTTCTGAATCCACTTTATAGGCTGCCCACCTTAAGCAATGGAACTCTGGATTGTAGACAAAAAAATAAAACATGGGCAGCGATTAAAGAAAATCGAGCCCCCTAAAAAAACCTCATGTCCAGCATCCCTGATCTATTAACATTTAACCCAATGTCTGGGGTTAGCATGTATAATATTATACTATACACGCAATAACATTTATTCATTTGTTTAGTTTCTATAGCCATCCAATCTCAGTCAATTAATCTGGGCAGTTTACCATTCAAAACATATAATTAAAAATTAAAAATAAAACATTTTAAAACAATTGGACACAAAGGTAGATTTTTTCCCTGTGCCATTACTCTGCTGTGGAAATTGGGTGATTCCCACACCACTGTCTTAGGCCTACCCATGTAGCAGGCTGTATTACTATTATCCTTCTCATCTTTTCTACTACCTTCTCCTATTAGTATCTATGATTTATCACTCGTACCTTAGGATTAATGATTGTAACTATGATCTATCGCTTTGTTGTTGTACCCTGTTTCCCCAAAAATAAGACATCCCCTGATAAGCCCAATTGGGCTTTTGAGCGCATGCGCTAAAATAAGCCTCCTCCCGAAAATAAGCTTTCCCAGAAAATATTTAAATGCAGAGCTGGAAATCAGGTAAGACGGCAAGAGGAGCCCCATCTTGCTCCACATGCCCCAAAATAATAAGATCTCCCCGAAAATAAGGCCAAGCACTTATTTAGGGGTTCAAAATATATATATAAGACAGGATCTTATTTTCGGGGAAACACGGTATTTACACTGAAGAGTAAGCACAGGAGAAAAATTCCTTGCATGTCCAATCATTCTAATAAAGAATCCTGTTTCTAATTCTACAAATAACAATAAAACCAGTAGAAAACTATAAAACATCTAATTCAAGATACACAAGAGCAAGAGATATATTTTCTTTCGTGTTGCTTGAGTGAGTAAGACGGGCAGCACATAAATTTAAGGAATAAAATAAAAATAAGAAGACAGAAATAAGACAGAAACACAGAAAGGCGTTTGTGTATATATGCTGTAATTGTTTGTGTGTGTGTACACACAAACAACCACACACACTCCAGGGAGAGCAAGAGCCTTCCCTTCGACACCTTTTATCTTTATTTTGTTGCTTATATTGATATTGTTTCCTGATTGCTTATTTGTACCCTATGACTATCATTAAGTCTTGTACCTTATGATTCTTGATGAACGTATCTTTTCTTTTAGGTACACTGAGACCATATGCACCAAGACAAATTCCTTGTGTATCCAATCACACTTGGCCAATAAAAAATTCTATTCTATTCTATTCTATTCTATTCTATTCTATTCTATTCTATTTCTATCTATTCTATTCTATTCTATTCTATTCTATTCTATTCTATTCTATTCTTGTTTAGGACAATAAAAATAAAGGCTGTTTAGGTTGTTTCGACGCTATTTTTAATTTCTCTGTTGGATCAACGCTCCAAGTGGTTGAGAGTCAGGCAGCAGGGACTTTTTTTCTGTTTTCATTTATGTAGAGAATTGATAATATTCATATGTAAATTTGCACAGTCAAATATAATGTATAAATACTTATACAGACACCCACTCACTTTCAGGGACTCTCTAGAGGGGGCTCACACACACACAAAAATAAAACATTAGAAAAAGACTAAAAAGACAAGAAGCCCCACCCTCCCACCCACCCTCTTGGTGACAATGTTAGATTAATATTTAGTATAATAAAGGATAACCAAGATTCTTCTAATGATGATCAATGATGGTTAGATCTCAAAGAAATCATACCCCATTAAAAAAACTAAATATTATTTTGTAATGTTATGCAATATATATATGTGTGTGTGTGTGTGTGTGATATATATATATATATATTTATTTATTTATTTATTGCGATTTATATGCCGCCTTTCTCCCTAGGGACTCAAGGCGGCTTACAAAATGACAACTTCAATACAAATCACAATACAATACCAAATTAAAATCAGTAACCCAATTAAAAAACGATTTAAAATTATACCAGTGTACCAGTGTACACTCATATGTATGAGATATGTATGTATGATATATATATATATATATATATATATATATATATAAATAATGATCAATGATGGTTAGATCTCAAAGAAATCATACCCATTAAAAAAACTAAATATTTTGTAATGTTATGCAATATGTATGTGTATATACATATATATGTATGATATATGTATGTATGATATATATATATATATATATATATAAAATGATGATCAATGATGGTTAGATCTCAAAAAAATCATACCCATTAACAAAACTAAATATTATTTTGTAATGTTATGCAAAATATATATATATATATACATACATATATATGTATGATATATGTATGTATGATATAATGATGATCAATGATGGTTAGATCTCAAAGAAATCATACCCATTAAAAAAACTAAATATTTTGTAATGTTATGCAATATGTATGTGTATATACATATATATGTATGATATATGTATGTATGATATATATATATATATATATATATAAAATGATGATCAATGATGGTTAGATCTCAAAAAAATCATACCCATTAACAAAACTAAATATTATTTTGTAATGTTATGCAAAATATATATATATATATACATACATATATATGTATGATATATGTATGTATGATATAATGATGATCAATGATGGTTAGATCTCAAAGAAATCATACCCATAAAAAAAGTACATACTATTTTATAATATTATGATATATATATGTTTTCGTAGATTTTCACGGGTAGAAACTTGCACCAAAACACCAAAACTTGCATATATAATATATATATCGCCTTTTTCTTCTTTCCACAACATCGAAGAGAGCCTGGGGCGAGGTGTCCCTCCCCCCCTCCCCTCACGACCCCTCCCCACACAACCCTCTGGTCAGAAAGGGTGTAGGGGGCTGGACTAGATGACCCACAAGGTCCCTTGTAAACTCTTGTTAATCTGAATCTACCTCAGATGATGGGAGTTGTAGTCCAACCCGCCCGGAATCCGGCGCGCGAGGGGAGCAGGGACACCTCCGAGACAACCACCCCCACCTCCCACGCCTCCCTCACACCGCCCCTCCCCCTATCCCGGTTGGCCCGCGGAACTGCCTGCCACTTTGTTGGGGAGGGGGGGCTGAGGAAAGGAGGGGGGGCGAAAAAAAAAAAAGAGTGCGGACCGCGAGGAACACTGCGTCCCCTTCCCCCCCCCCCCCCATCCCGGCGTGACCCCCAACCCACCCACCCCAGACGAAGAGCCCCCCCACCCAAAACTAGGCTTACCTCACTGGCGGGCATCCGAATCGACCCTCGTAGTTCCCTCACGGCCCGCCGCCGTTAAAAGATTTCAAACGGCGGCCTCCTTTCCAAAGCGGCCAATCGCCGCTCGGCAGCCGGGCCTTCCCGCCAGCCGATTGGATGCGGCGGCACGAGGGAGGCGGGGGAAAAGGGGCGGGGTGGGTGGGAGACGCGCTCCTCCCATCCTGCCTTGCGCACGCGCCGCCCAGCGGGGCTTGCTGGGAGGGGGAGGGGGAGGAGGAGGAGGAGAAGGAAGGGGGCGGAGCCGGCCAGCCCAGCCAGCTGGGTGGGCGGGGCTTGCCCAGTTTCAAAGGAGAGAAGCAGAAAAGTGGGGGGAGGCGACGATGGAGGATTAGATTTGTAGCTCAGGGTTGAATTGAGGGGGTTTCCCGGTGGTCTCTGAGGTGGCTTGTTTTTCTTGATTGGACGTTTCATGGCCCAACTAGGGAACATCATCAGTGCTAGAAGGGAGTGGGAGGAAGAGGAGGAGGAAGAGAGGGAAGAGGTGCTCTCTAAGTTCAGTTGTTTTCTTGCAGATGTTTCATGACCCAACTAGGGAACATCATCAGTGAAGGAAGGAAGGAAGGAAGGAAGAAGGAAGAAAGGAAAGAAAAAAGGAAGGGAGGGAGGGGAGGAGGAAGAGGAGGAGAAGGAGAAGGACTGTGGTTCCTCCTTCCCTGGTGCTCTCTGAGCTTGGTTGTTTTCTTGCAGACGTTTCATGACCCAATTAGGGAACATCATCAGTGCTGGAAGGGAGTGGGGTTTATGGAGGGGAGAAGGGGAGGAGGAGGACTGTGAGGTCTTTAGTGGTCTCTAAGCTTGCAGACGTTTCATGTCCCAACTAGGGAACATCATCAGTACTAGGAGGGAGTGGAGTTTGAGGAGGAGGAGGAAGGCAGGAGAGGAAAGGGAGGAGGAGGAGGAGGAGGAGAACTGTGGGGTCCTTGGTGCTCTCTGAGCTTAGCTGTTTTCTTGCAGATGTTTCATGACCCAACTAGGTAACATCATCAGTGCTAGAAGGAAGGAAGGAAGGAAGGGGAGGAGGGGGAGGAAAGGAGGAGGAGAACTGTGGGTTCCTTGGTGCTCTCTGAGCTTGATTGTTTTCTTGCAGATGTTTTGTGACCCAACTAGGGAACATCATCAGGGCTAGAAGGAAGGAAGGAAGGAAGGAAGGAAGGAAGGAAGGAAGGAAGGAGGAGGAGGAGGAGGAGGATGACGACTGTTGGTTCTTGGTGCTCTCTGACCTTGCTTCAGGGGTGGGTTCTACTTATCTTTACTACCAGTTCGCATCGTGCCCGCGCGCAAAGGCTCGCTTTGCTCACGCGTGTGTGCGCTCTTCTGTGCATGCGCAGATCTACTTTGATGACATCCGGGTCAGTGGGCGGAGCCTCGCTCCGGATTTACTACCGGTTCTTGCGAACTGGTCCAAACCGGGGGCAACCCCCCACTGGCTTGCTTGTTTTCCTGAAGATGTTTCATGACCCATCTAGATAACATCATCAGTGGTAGAAGGGAGTGGGGATTGTTCTGTCCCCACGACTGTGGAGTTGAGAAGGAGGAGGAGCAGGAGGGAGGGAGGAGAAGGAGGAGGAGAACTGGGGTCCTTGGTGCTCTCTGAACTTGCTTGTTTTCTTGTGGACGTTTCGTGACCAAACTAGGGAACATCATCAGTGCTAAAGGGGAGGGGAGTCTGCAAAGATGAGGAGGAGGAGGAGGATTGTGGAGCTTATTTTCTTACTGACATTTCATTATTCTAACTAGGTAACAGGAAGGAGCTAGTCCATAGGAAGTTAAAAAGGAGGGTGGGGTGCTGTCAACGTATTCTCCAAAGCACCAGAAGGCAGGACAACAAGCAATTGATGGAAACTAATCAAGGAGAGAAGCTACCTGGAACTAAGGAGGATCTCAAGCGCAATGCAAAAAAAGATGCTGAGACTCTAGAAATAATCAGAGGACAAAGATGATTAGGAGGCTGGAGGCTTAAACGTAAGATGAACGGTTGCAGGAATTGGGTGCGTCGAGTTTAACGAAAAGAAGGACCAGGTTTGACATGATAGCAATAGCACTTAAGACTTATATACCGCTTCACAGTGCTTTACACCCCTTTCCAAACAGTTTACAAAGTCAGCACATGGCCCCCCAACAATCTGGGTCCTCATTTTACCCACCTCGGAAGGATGGAAAGGCTGAGTCAACCTGGAGCCGGTCAGGATCGAACTGCTGGCAGTCTGTTTGTCTGACTGTCCATCCATATCTATCTATCTATCTATCTATCTATCTATCTATCTATCTATCTATTTATCTATCTATCTATCTCCTCTCTTTCTCTTATCTCTCTCTCATCCATCACCTATCATCTATCTACAGTATATCATCTGTCTGGATCTATCTCTCCATTTATGTAATCTATCACTTTATATATCTTTTTTCTATTATCTATCTATCTATCTATCTATCTATCTATCTATCTATCTCCTCTCTTTCTCTTATCTCTCTCTCATCCATCACCTATCATCTATCTACAGTATATCATCTGTCTGGATCTATCTCTCCATTTATGTAATCTATCACTTTATATATCTGTTTTTTTCTACTATCTATCTATCTATCTATCTATCTATCTATCTATCTATCTATCTATCTATCTATCTTGGTGGCGCAGCAGACTAAAGTGCTGTTAAATAGCACCAGCTGCCTGCAATTACTGCAAATTCAAATCTCACCAGGCTCAAGGTTGACTCAGCCTTCCATCCTTTCGAGGTAGGTAAAATGAGGACCCGGATTGTGGGGGCAATAAGCTGACTTTGTATAAAAAGCTGACTTTGTATAAAAAGAACACCGCTTAGGGGGGCCCGAAAGCCCTACTAAGGACCCCCCGAAAGCCCTACTAAGCTTAGTGGGGCTGAAAGCCCTACTAAGCAGGTATATGCAAAAGTATGAAGGCTATTGCTTAACGCATTGTAAGCCGCCCTGAGTCTCCGGAGAAGGGCGGCATACAAATTGACCCAATAAATAAATAAAATATCTACCGTGTTTCCCCAAAAATAAGACCCTGTTTTATATTTTTTTTTAACCCTGAAATAAGGGCTTGGCCTTATTTTTGGAGAGGTCTTATTATTTTGGGGCGCATGGAGCAAGACGGGACTCCTCTTGCCATCTTACCTCATTTCCAGCTCTGTCTCCCTGACCCTAACCAGAGGAAATGGTGGGGACCAGCTGCGCATGTGGTTAAATATTTTTGGGGAGGGCTTATTTTCGGGGGGGCTTATTTTAGCGCATGCACTCAAAAGCCCGATTGGTCTTACTATCAGGGGATGTCTTATTTTAGGGGAAACAGGGTATCTATCTATCTATCTATCTATCTATCTATCTATCTATTTATCATGTTCTCTCTCTCTCATCAATCATCTATCTCTCCATCTATGTAATACATCACTTTTCTATCTACATTTCTATCTTGTCTCTCTCTCTCACAATACTCACACACACATATCTATCACCTGTCATCTATATCAATCATCATCTGTCTATATCTCTCTCCATTTATGTAATCTGTCACTTTTCTCTATCTATAGATGTTTCTGTCTATCATCTATCTATTTACACACACACACCCACACACACACACACACTGTATTCCTCTCCTCAGTCCAGTCCTGGCCCTTGATGCAACCTGCAACGTCAAAGTTTTGTTTTGGAGATGCCAGCAAGCTTGAATGTGTGGGAAAAGGCATCCAGGGGAAGTGGAGAGATGCATTTTCCAGTTTTCCCTGTTGCTGTCTCTGAAAATCTGGTGTCCCTACTTTCTTGAATTGCAAATGAGCAGACTTGCTTTTCAACAAAAATAATACACGGCAACTAATTTTGTCAACACTATTGTGTGCAACTTGCGGTTCTGCAATGTGGCCGGCTCCAAATATATTTTCATTATTTTATCGCCGAGAATCACACCTTTCTGCTTCAGCTGTTCTTCTTCTCCGAGCCCAGCAGCCTTCAAACATGACGGGAATTGGCAGAATAGAATAGAAATACTTTATTTGGCCAAGTGGGGTTAGACACTCAAGGAATTTGTCTCTGGTATAGATAGCACTGAACGTACTTGCAAATCAACAGAGATGATGATGATGATGATGATGATAATGATGATGATGATGATGATGATGATGATAAGAGCCTTGGTGGCGCAGCAGACTAATGTGCTGTTAAGTAGCACCAGCTGCCTGCAATTACTGCAAGTTCAAATCTCACCAGGCTCAAGGTCGATTCAGCCTTCCATCCTTTCTAAGGTAGGTAAATTGAGGACCCAGTTGTGGGGGCAATAAGCTGACTTTGTATAAATATACAAAAGGATGAAGGCTATTGCTGAGCACATTGTAAGCCGGCCTGAGTCTCCGGAGAAGGGCGGCATATAAATCAAATAAAAAAATAAAAAAAATAAAAAAAATAAATAATAAATGTTGATGATGATAATAATAATACAGAAAAATTGCTGCAGGCTGTGAAAACAGAGAACATTATAAAAACAACAGAAACAAAGGCAGAAAATAAGGAAAAACAGCTGGATGACAGATTAAATAGATGAAAAACCAAAGCTTTGCATGGACAGCCCTTGGAAAACATTGAAGGAAAATGGGATGACAACTTGACATGGGCCTGGCTTAAGATGGGAGCCATCAAGAAAGAAACGGAAGGTTTAATACTCGCTGCTCAAGGACAAGCACTACAAACTAATGCCACGAAAGCAAAGATACAAAAATCCACCGACAATCCAAACTGCCGATTTTGCAACAACAAAGTTGAAATTGTTTCACGTTTTAAGATGTGAATGCAACAAAATTGCACAAACTGATTACAAAGCTAGACACGACTGAGTTGCTAAATTAATCCACTGGTCATTATGTAAAAAAATATGACTTTCCTGAATCCAAAAAGTCACGGGTACATAAAGTGGAAAAAGTTATAGAAAAGGAGAAGGTGAAGATCTTGTGGGACTTTCGAATACAGACGGATCGTCACTTGGAACACAACACGCCAGATATCGCAGTTGTCGAAAACCAAAACATACAATTTATTGACATCGCGGTACCAGGAGATGCCCGAGTCGAAGAAAAAGAACTGGAAAAAAATCATGAAATATCACGACCTGGCCATTGAAACTACATGGCTATGGATGAAACATGTAACAGAGATACCCATTGTCATCAGGGCACTTGGTACCATGTCCAAGAATTTTACAAAACACATCAAGAAATTGCAGCTTCCTGCAATAACAGCAGCTGAACTGCAAAAAACTGCGCTACTCGGAACATCGTAAATCTTAAGAAGGTACTTGGTTGATACCTAGGACGCTGGCAGCAACCCCTATCAACCATTAGCACCAGTCAATGGTATTTGTGACACATTTTTAAATGTTCAGATGACTGAGTTTCATATTTAATGAATAAAAGTATACTGTCTTTGGTGTAAGCCGCCCAGAGTCCTCGGAGAGTGGGCGGCATAGAAATATAAATAATAAAAATAAAAAAATAAATAATTATTATAATAATAAAAGTAATAATAGCATGCAACCATTTTATTCTATTCTTGAATTGGAGCGGTGTGGTGGCCTATAGGTGGAGACGCTTGCCTCCCACTCGGAAGGTAGAGAGTTCAATCCTAGGCAGCGGCAGATGCTTCTCTATCAGAGCACAAAGAGAAAATATCTGCTGTGAACTTTGCATAGGCATCAGGAAAGGCCAGTAAACCCTCAGCTCCATTCCCTCATCCCGATAAAAAGGGATTACAGAGTCGTAAAAAAAACAACACCATTCTATTCTTCAATTGGCAGAATCGTCTCCCTTTTCTTCCTTTGCTATCTGCACCAGCTTATTTTTAATTTCCAAATTTCCGCAGAAATCCTGGAACGCTCTTCTCTCGCTTTCCCTCCTTGCTGACGCTTTTCACACGATATTACTTGTATCAATTTGATCGCGATAGCCTCCTGGGCTTCCTGCTTTTCCCCCCCATCCTGCCCATTTTTAAAATTTCATATTATTGTAATTCCACTGGTTTTTTTTTTATTGAAAAAGTTTTACAAATACAAATTTTCCCATTTCCCCCCCTTCCTTCCCTAACCCTCCCTAACCTCCCCTCCTCCCATGACTTCCCCAAGGTGAAATCCGTCCACATTATATTATATCATACTTTACCACCCTTCTATTCTCCCCCGTGTACTATACATTTTTACATAATATTAAGCTATTGTACCCCCTACATACTATACATTTCTACACAACATTCAGCTAAAAGCTATCTGGTACTTCCTAGTTTGGTATTTATTCTGCACATAATTTATCCATTTCTTCCATTCCCATGCATAAGTCTCTTGAGTCCGATCTTTTAAGTATGCTTAATTCCACTGGTTTTTTAACAAATTATTTTATTTCTCCGTTATCTTCACATTTTAAAAAATCATTTCCCACCCACCCCTCAACCCCATTTTAGTATTGTAAGCTGCCCATAGATAGCCCCCACGGCAAGATGGGTTCAGGGGTGGGCTCCAAATTTTTTTACTACCGGTTCTGTGGGCGTGGCTTATTTGGTGGGCGTGGCTTGGTGGTCATGTGACTGAGTGGGCATGGCCAACTCGAAGTCGCTCACGGCAAGGTGGGGCAGCAGTGGGTTGCAAATACATTGAAGTCAGCTGGGTGACTTTGTCAAATCACTAGGAGTCGGTGAATGTCTATGGAGATTCTCAGTCATCCAGGTCACTCAACTGGACTTTGTTTTTTCTTTGAAGACGTTTCGCTTCTCATCCAAGAAGCTTCTTCAGCTCTGACTTGGATGGGGGGGAATGGAAGGATTTATATTCCTTGCAGACAGCTGGTCATTTGCATCCTTTTAGAAAGTCGTTGAGGCCACTTGGAGGTTTATCTGTGTCCTCAGGGTTCACCAGAGTAGTGCAAATCAGTGGTGGGTGGGTTGCTCCCGGTTCAGTCAGGTTCTTTAGAACCGGTAGTAAAAGCAGGAGGCTCCGCCCATCTGCCCAGACATCATAATTGATAATTTGCACACGTGCAGAAGCTTCTGTGCATGTGCAGAAGCAAGCAAGCGCGAGCTCCCATTATGAACTACCGGTAGTAAAGATAGGTATTTATTTTTATTTATTTATTTATTTATTATTTTGTCAAGTACATATTAGATAATATATATAAGTCTAAGCATGAATTGAATACATAAAATGAATGCAATTAAAGGGAGCATTAGGACAGGGACAGTAGGCAGGCTGGTGCTCTTAAGCACACCCCTTACAAACCTCTTAGGAATGGGGTAGAACCCACTCCTGGTGCAAAATGGTTGTGGAACTTTCTTGGAACTGATAAAAGGACTGTTGAAAGTTGAAAGAATGTTGTGGAGCTGTGCTTTCTGCAGCAGGTTTCCACCCTATGTCCTTTCATTCAATTGTCGTAAATCAAGGACTGCCTGTATAAGAGAGCTGTGTAAGTCTACATTGGCAACAAGAAGCTGCAGCTCACGAAACCTTTTGCATTTTAATAGAATTTATTATTATTTATTTATTTATTGAATTTCTATACTGCCCTTCTCCCGAAGAACTCAGGGCGGTGAACAGATTAAAGATTTCATATACATTTAATAATTTTTATATGTATATGATAATTATAATAACATTTATTGGAAAAAAAAGTGCTACCAAATGCCTTGTGATTTTTTTGGGGTGGTTTCATTTCTGGAGAGAGAAAAAAACCCAGAGGAAAATAAATATATATATTTATATATATATATATTATATATATATATATTCTACCAAGTCTAAAAATGGTACCATGAAGACCTTGAGCCGAAAGAGGGCGCTCCAACCCTTCTCTGGGCAGCCGGCCCGACTGGGCAAGCGCATTGATTTGTATTAGAGCAACGACTCCGCCCCATCCGCTTTACGTTATTCGCCTGCGCATTGCCTCCGAGCCGCGCATGCGCTCGCCCGGCTCGAAAGGCGCGGTTGTGGCGCATGCGCACTATTCCTTCGCCCGGCCGGTCAGAACGAGTCAGCACTCGCGGGGGAAACTGCCGCTTAGTGCGCGGGGGGGAAAAAAGCCAAGCCGTAACCGCCGAAGCGACCGACCCCCTTCGGTGGCTCCTTCTAGCGGTTCGAACCAGCCGGTTCCCCTCAGAGGTAACCGGCAAACGAGGCCGGTAAAGAGAAGCGGAGCCGGGGGCGGGCCGTCTTCGGCATTATTCAAGGTAAGGGCGGAGATTGGGGAGAGATTGACACGAACGCCGGCCAATGAAAGTAAACGTGCGGTCCGCCCTCCCCTTTTCGCCTCCTCCTCGCTCTGATTGGCTCGGCGCGGAGAGAGCGGGGGCGTGGTTTTGCCCTATTTGAATATTTGAGAAAATGAATGGAGAAGGGGAGGGGGGGGGAGGTAGTGTGATGGGAAGGGCGGTGGGTGGGTGGATGGGGGGGGCAGCTTTTCCAGGATGGGGCGCTTTGTGGGTGGGTGGGTGGGTGGTTTCCTTGGGCACCCTGTCCCATGATTCCCAGCAGGCTGTTGCTTATGGGAGTTGTAGTCCAGAGATGTCTACAGATTGTGGACAAAAAGGGGGGGAGGGGAAGAAACAAAGGGCCCTTCCAGGAAACCCCCTGGGAGGGGGGGGCTGATCAAAGCCCCTCCCCCATAAGGTTGTTCTTTGCTGGAATAGAATAGACCAGTGTTTCTCAACCTTGGAAGCTTGAAGATGGGTGGACTTCAACTCCCAGAATCCCCCAGCCAGCAACGCTGGCTGGGGGATTCTGGGAGTTGAAGTCCACCCATCTTCAAGCTTCCAAGGTTGAGAAACACTGGAATATCTATCAATAGAATCAGCTTTGGCAAACCACGATTGCTGTGATCTTGGTTCCTAAACCTGGATATTGGCGGCGAGGTGGGGGGGGTGTCTTCTCTAGAAGACCCTCCCTCAAATGCCCCGTTAAGGAAATGCTCTCCTGGCCCATTCCAGTGGGAGGGGGCCGACCCAGTTCTGGATGGGTGACGAACAAAGGTCGGGATGTGGGGGGGGGGGTCCGAGAAGGTAAGAAGGGAGTGGGCTGGCTGGAATTGGGAAGGAAGGAAGATACAAGTCGTCCTCGACTTTAGTGACCGTGTTCCTTTAGTGACCGTTGAAAATTAACAACGGCGCTGAAAGATGCGACTTAGCGACCGTTTTTCGGACTCGCGACCTTTGCAGGTTCACGGGATCAGAATTTCAGATGATGGGCAACTGATTCGTACTTAATAACGGTGGCAATGTCCCCGAGATCCCGTGATTCCCTTTTGCGACCTGACAAGCGAAGTCAAACGGGGAAAGCCGGATTCACTGAACAACCAGGTTGCTAACCCTTACCAACTGCACTGATTCGCTTAACAACCGAGGCGAGAAAGGTCGTAGAATGGGGCAACATTCACTCAACAAATGTCTCACTTTAAACAACATAAATTTTAATTTAAATGCATCGTGAGCCGCCCTGAGTCTTCGGAGAGGGGCGGCATACAAATTGAATAAATATTTATTTATTTATTTATTTATTTTTATATGCCGCCCTTCTCCAGAGACTCAGGGCGGCTTACAATGCGTTAAGCAATAGCCTTCATCCTTTTGTATATTTATACAAAGTCAGCTTATTGCCCCCACAAATCAGGTCCTCATTTTACCTACCTTAGAAAGGATGGAAGGCTGAGTCGACCTTGAGCCTGGTGAGAATTGAACTCGCAGTAATTGCAGGCAGCTGGATGTTAAATGCTGCCTTAGTAGGAGGCATTAGCCTCCTACGCCACTCAGGCTAAATAAATAAATAAATTTTGGGCTCAATTCGGGTCATAAATCAAGGTCTACCTGTAATCTGTTTTTTACTATGGCCTGGGAGAATAAGGCCAATTAAATTTAACACAAATGATTAAAACCTCATAATCCGAAGAGAATACTTATAGCTTGGGGGTTGAACTCGGGGGTCCTTGGGTCTCTCTGAGCTTGGGGGTTTCCTTGCAAGCGTTTCATGACCCAACTAGGTAACATCCTCAGTACAAGAAGGGAGTTTGGTTTGCAGAGAGGAGGAGGAGGAGGACCGTGGAGTCCTTGGTGCTATTTGAGCTTAATTTAATTTAATTTATCGCATTTCTATGCTGCCCAGCTCCCAAGGGTTGGTTGCTTCTTGCAGACGTTTTACGACCCAACTAGGGAACGTTATCAGTGTTAAAAGGGATAGTGGAGAAGAAGGTAAAGGAGGAAAAATTGGAGGTCCCTTATGCTCTCAGTTTGGTCGGTTGCTTCCAGACATTTCAAGACCTATACTAGGAGGTTTGTCTGTGTCCTCGGGATGACCTGAGTAGTGCAAATGGGTGTGGAGTTTTCTTGGCTGCCGGATGTTTTCTCTTCCCTGTTGAAGGAGAAGGCGGTTGGGGATGAGGGACACATCCTGCACCCATTTGCACCACTCAGGTGACCCTGAGGACACAGAGAAACCTCCAAGTGAGCCTCAACGACCCTCTTAAAAACATGCAAGTAACCAGCTGTCTGCAAGGAATGTCAATCCTTCCATTCCCCACCATTCAGTCAGAACAGAGGAAGCTTCTTGGTTGAGAAGGGAAACGTCTTCAAAGAAAAAAACCAGAAAGTCCAGTTGCCTCTTTGGGACATTGGCCCTGAACTGCTCCAGGGTGTCGAATCCAGATTTACAACCGCACTGTTTATTCAATGCATCCTGTTTTCCAGTACAATTTTTTTTTTTATTACACCTATATCTTTAATTGTCCGCATTGTAGCGGACTTTGTGATATGCTAACACCCCGAAGGACACTTACTTTTCGTACGTGGCTCTGTTGTTAAGATACTCGAACCAACAAAAACAGCTGTAGATTTCTTTTTTTTAAAAAAAAGGAACCATATACGCACACCCACACACCCCTCTCATGAATGAATAAGGTTTCGTTAATGAATAAATCACAGTCATGGATATTGTTTGTTGTGGAACTATGGCAACTTTACGAGTGTAAAATTCTGGGAGAACATCTTAGGAAGATTTCTCAGGTCATAGTGGTATCAAAAGTGTGGGGGTTTTTTTGAAAAAGCAACTGTCGTGATTTTTTTGAGAAAAAAAAAAACCCAAGATGTTTTGATTCCTCTCCTCGAAGCTTCATCAGTTGTATTGGATGCTGTTGGGAGAATGTATTTTTTTTTTTTCAAAATAATAAAAAAAAAATGACACCCACTTGAAGTCCTGGGACTATCAACTCCCAGAATTCCTGAGCCAGCCACGCAGAGAACTGGCAAAAGCGTTGGTCGAAATCAGGGTTTCCCACCCTTGGCAACTTTTAAGACATGTGGACTTCAACTCCCAGAATTCCCCAGCCTGGTTGGAGAACTCTGGGAGTTGAAGTCCCCAAGTCTTAAAGTTGTCAAGGTTGGAGACCCCTGCTTAAAGGTTCGATCAGAATACAGCTGGAAGGGACCCTGGAGGTCTTCTAGTCCAGCCCCCTGCTCATGCAGGAGAACCTATACCATTTCAGACAAGTGGCTGTCCAGACTCTTCTTAAAAACTTCCACTCATGAAGCAACTACAACTTCTGGTGGCAAGCTGTTCCACTGGTTAATTGTCCTCAGTGGTAGGAAGCTTCTCCTTAATCCCAGGTTGCTTCTCACCTTGATTTGTTTCCACCCGTTGCTTCTTGTCCTGCCTTCTGGTGCTTTGGAGAATAGCTTGACTCCCTCTTCTTTGGGGCAGCCCCTGAGATATTGGAAGACTGCTATCATGTCTCCCCTGGTCCTTCTCTTCATTAAACTAGACATATCCAGTTCTTGCAACCGTTCTTCCTATGTTTTATTCTCCAGGCCTTTGATCATCTCAGTTGCTCTTCTCTGCACTTTTTCCAAAGTCTCAACATCTTTTTCTTTTTTTTGTAGCGTGGTGACCCATATCCAATTTTCACTCGAGGTCAGGAAGGCTGACCTCCCATGCTCAGAAAACCTCTTTCTGATGCTAGGAATCCGGGGAGACCCTGTGGCAGGAAACTGCGGCTTTCTCGGGGCTTCCTCAAAATTCAGAGTGACACCAGAGCAAGGCCTGGTCTCCTTCTGGTTTATTGGATGTACCCAAGATCTGTTATTATCATCATGAGACGGGACTGAATTGTTGAAGGACCATCACTTCTGAGTCCTGGGGGGTTTTCTGTATAAAAATCAAGTGGATAACAATAGCAGTGGTATCCATCTCTCACTTGTCGTTCTTCAATTCTGTCTTTCATTTATTGATTTTTTTAAAAAAATTGATTTATATGCCGCCCTTCTCCGGAGACTCAGGGCGGCTTACAATGCGTTAAGCAATAGCCTTCATCCTTTTGTATATTTATACAAAGTCAGCTTATTGCCCCCACAAACTGGGTCCTCATTTCACTTACCTTAGAAAGGATGGAAGGCTGAGTCAACCTTGAGCCTGGTGAGATTCGAACTTGCAGTAATTGCAGGCAGCTGATGTTAATAACAGTGCTTTAGTCAACTGCGCCACCAGGCTCTTGATTTTTATAATGCTTTGTATTATATGGCTTCTCAATAACTCGGGGTGGGGATGAGGGCGAACGTACCTCATATTCCTTCCTCCTGTTTTCACCGCCAAAACAACAACCCTGTGAGGTGGGCTAGGCTGAGAGAGAGAGAGAGTGACTGGCCCAAAAATCACCCAGCTGGCTTTGATGTCTGGGTAACTTAACAACAGCAGTGATTCATGTAACAATGGTGGCAAGAAAAGTCGTAAAATGGGACAGAAACTCCCTTAACGAAGGTTTCGCTTAACATAAATGTTGGGCTCCAATTGCGGTCATAAGCCGAGGACTACCGATATATTGCAGTTCTTATTATTATTGCTGCGGCGGGAAATCAGAGGAGAGAACCCAAGCGTGTTATTTTACACGTATGTACACTGTGGAGTTAGTACAAATGAAGCCTCCATCTTTATCTAAATCAGTGTTTCTCAACCTTGGAAGCTTGAAGATGGGTGGACTTCAAGCTACCAAGGTTGAGAAACACTGATCCAAATGGACTACAAAGGAAGAGTTAAGACGTGCACCGCCTGACAAATCGTGGTTAGGACCCAAAGGCTGACTTGGGATGATACATACAGGAAATCCTCGTCTGACGGCAGTTCCTTTGGTCGCTGTTCAAAGTTAGAAAGGCACTGAAAAAAGGGACTTACGAACTTTCTTCATTCTTAGGACCATTGCAGCATCCCCATGGTCATGTGACCAAAATTCAAATGCTTGGCAACTCACGTTGATGATGGCTGCAGGGTCACATGATCCCCCTTTTGTGACTTTCTGAGAAGCCAAGTCAATGGGGAAGCCAGGTTTACTTAACAAGCATGTGACGTGACTAGACTAGAGTAGACTAGACTAAACTAGACTAGAATACAATACAATAGAATAGAATAGAGAATGGAATGGAATGGAATGCAATGCAATGGAATCGACTGGACTAGACTAGACTAGACTAGACTAGAGAATGGAATGCAATAGAATAGAATAGAATAGAATAGAATAGAATAGAATAGAATAGAACAGAACAGAACAGAACAGAACAGAACCAGAACCAGAACCAGAACCAGAACCAGAACCAGAACCAGAACCAGAACAGAATAGAGAATGGAATGCAATGCAATGGAATGGAATGGAATGGAATGGAATGGAATAGAATAGAATAGAATAGAATAGAATAGAATAGAATAGAATAGAAAATAAAATAGAATAAGAATAGAATAGAAGAATAGAATAGAATAGAAATAGAACAGAACACAATATTAGAATAGAAAAGAAAAGAAAAGAAAAGAAAAAAGAAAAACATAATCTAGTCCAACCCCTGCTAAGGCAGGAGACCCTCTTCCATACCATACTAGTGGCTATCCAATCTTTTCGTAAAAAGCCTCCAGTGATGGAGCATACACAACTTCTGGTGGCAAGCAGTTCCACTGCCTAATTGTCCTCACTGTCAGGAAATTTCTCCTTAATTCCAGGTTGCTTCTCTCCTTGATAAGCTTCCATCTGTTGCTTCTTGTCCTGCCTTCAGGTGCTTTGGAGAATAGGTTGACACCCCCTCCCCCTCTCTCTTTTCTTTGTGTCAGTCACTTAAATACTGGCAGACTGCCCTCATGTTCCCCCCCCAGTCCTTTTCTTCCTGCAACCATATTCTTTGTATGTTTTAGTCTCCGTCCTTTAATCATCCTAGCTGCTCTTCTCTGCACTTTTTCCAAAGTCTCCGCATCTTCTTCTCCTTCTCCTCCTCCTCCTCCTCTTCTTCTTCTTCTTCTTCTCCTCCTCCTCCTCTTCCTCCTCCTCCTCCTCTTCTTCTTCTTCTTCTCCTCCTCTTCCTCCTCCTCCTCCTCCTCTTCTTCTTCCTCCTCCTCCTTCTCTTCTTCTTCTTCTCCTTCTTCTCCTCCTCTTCTTCTTCTTCTCTTCTTCTTCTTCTTCTTCCTTCTTCCTCCTCCTCCTCCTCTTCTTCTTCCTCCTCCTCCTCCTCCTTCTTCTCTTCTTCTTCTTCTCCTTCTCCTCCTCCTCCTCCTCTTCTTCTTCTCCTCTTTTTCTTCTTCTTCTTCTTCTTCTTCTCTTCCTCCTCCTCCTCCTCCTCTTCTTCTCTTCTTCTTCCTTCTTCTTCCTCCTCCTCCTCCTCCTCCTCCTCTTCTTCCTCCTCCTCCTCCTCCTCCTTCTTCTCTTCTTCTTCTTCTTCTCCTTCTCCTCCTCCTCCTCCTCCTCCTCTTCTTCTTCTTCTTCTTCTTCTTCTTCTCCTTCTCCTCCTCCTCCTCCTCCTCCTCTTCTTCTTCTTCTTCTTCTTCTTCTTCTCTTCCTCTCTCTTCTTCTTCTTCCTTCTTCTTCCTCCTCCTCCTCCTCCTCCTCCCCTCCTCCTCCTCCTCCTCCTCCTCCTCCTCCTTCTTCTTCTTCTTCTTCTTCTTCTTCTTCTTTATTATGCGGCCACCCAAACTTTGCCAAAGGGAAGGGAGCTGGGAGGACACTCACCTGGTTTTGCAAGGCTTGAGCCTTGACACTGGGTGGGGACGGGGCGGTTTATGCGCTGGGGGGGAGGCGGGGACTCCCCGGTAGGCGGGCAATTGGATGACAAGGAGGGTCAGCCAGTGCCTGGAACGCTTGCCTGCCTGCCTGCCTGCCTCCTCCACATTCTCACATTCGCTCTGTGGCGCACAGCTCCTTCTGTTGAGATCTCCTCCCCTCCCTGTTTGAAGCCGCTGCTCCCTTTCCAAGGGCGGTGAGTACTGTAGGAACCCCTGGAAGCCTGCCCGGCCAAGCCATCGGGAAGTCCTGGAAGGGGGTTTTTCCAAAAACCAGGAAGCCAGGGCTTAAGGGTAGCCAGCCGCACAGCTGGTGGGTTTTTCTCCATAGCCATTCCCGGGAGGCTGGGGTCTGCGCCAGGTGGGGGGTCTCCGTGCGTTGCCTGCCCCGGCCTCTGCTTGCCTCACCGCTTCTTGGAATGTGTCTCACCATATGACTCATTGCCATGGTGGTGAAGACAAGAATCAGGGCTCCGAGGCTGCTCTCCCTGGCATTTCCCCCATCTCTCTCTCTCTCTCTCTCTCCTTTGCCCATATTTAACTTCCCACCAAAGTTTTGCTTTCGGGGTTGCCACGCAGCAGCCCGTGGGGACGGGCGAGGAGGCTGGGAAGTGGGGAGTCCAAGCTCGAAGCTGCCTCTGAAATCTGGCAGCCTTGCAACCGAGTGGATTTAGGCATGTGTGTGTGGGTGGGGGGGTGCATTCCAGTCTTTGAGGGGCTGGCAGAAAGAAGAAGGGGGGGAGGGGGTCCGTCTTATTTTTCTAAAGCCCCAGAAGGCAAGACGAAAGAAAGAATGGATGGAAATTAATCAAGGAGAGGAACAACCTGGCATTAAAGAGAATTTTTTTTCTGACAGTGAGGGCAGTTAATCAGTGACGTGACTTGCCTCCAGAAGTTGTGGGTGCCTCATCTCTGGAAGTTTTTTAAGAAGAGTCACTGGACAGCCACCTGTCTGAAATGGTAGAGGGTCCCTTGCTTAAGCAGGGGGCTGGACTAGAAGACCTCCGAGGTCCCTTTCAGCTTTATTCTGATAGATTTGGCTTCACCAGCCCTGGAAACCCGCTGTTAATCCACCTTCCTGACTTTGGAAATCTTTCCTGGCATGTTTGTCCCTCTGCTCCACCTCTTGGGAAGCGCTCGGGCTGGAAAGCAGGATCACAGTTCAGCCCTGGTCCCCACGGGGGGCCGGAAGCCCTTGCCAGCCCTTGTCTCTTTAAAAAAAAGGAAAAAAAAATCAGCTAGCAAGCCAGCAAGCTCCTCTCAAGAACCAGGAAGTGCTTTGATCCCAGGGAGGAGGGAGGGGCAAGATGGGTGGGTGGGAGGTGGAGAGGCAGGGGGCGTGAAGGGGGAGGGGTCTCCATGCTTTACTGCTGCAGCAGACCTGCAGCACTCCATCAAAGTGGCAAAGGGAACCCTCCTGGGTTCTCCTCCGTCGCTCTCCAGCCTGGCAGGCTGCGGCATCGCACGCCGGTCGCAGCTGGTTCGGCTCCAGGAGGTGGGTCGGAGAGGAGGCACGGGGCCTGGCCGGGTGACGAGGATCTGGTTCCCATTAGGGACCCTCCGGGGGGGGGGGGGGAGGAGGTGGCGGGGGGGGGGGGGGGGGGGGGCCCCTGGCGGGGGGGGGGGGGGGGGGGGGGGGGGGGGGGGCAAGGATTGCCGCTTGCAAATGCATGAGCTTCCTGGGGAGCAGCGAAGTCTTCCCCCACCCTCCCCGTTGCTGCTGCTGCTTGCCCCGGAGGGCACCGAGTCCGCGGCTGGTCCTTTAACACTTTCTTCCCCCCCCCCCCCCCTTTTTTCCCCCCCCCTTCTCTTCACCACCCCCGTGAAGTTTCCGTGCCCGGCGCTGGAATGGCTGTGCCCGAACTGGAAGGGAGCCGCGTCCCCCTATGGTAAGCAGGACGGCTGGTGTTGCAGACCATGGACTCACTGAGATTTGCAGAGGTGTGAAAATGTCGAGCGGCAACCGGTCCCTGGTGGTGGACTTCATTTCCTACAAGCTGGCGCAGAGGGGCCACAGCTGGCGCGAGATCGAAGGCGACGGCGAGAACCGGACGGAGCTGTCCGGCGAGATGGGGGGCGGCGGCGGCGTCCTGAACGGCGGGAGCCCCTCTTGGCACCCCAGTCCCAGCCCGGTGGTCAACGGGGCGGCGGGCCACCCGAATCTCCTGGAAGTCCTGGACAACGGCCCCCAGTCGGATGTGAGGCAGACGCTGCGGGAAGCCGGGGACGAGTTCGAACTGCGCTACCGGCGGGCTTTTAGCGACCTGACTTCCCAGCTCCACATCACCCCCAGCACGGCTTACCAGAGCTTCGAGCAGGTGGTGAACGAACTTTTCCGGGACGGGGTGAACTGGGGGCGGATTGTGGCCTTTTTCTCCTTCGGAGGGGCTCTGTGCGTGGAGAGCGTCGACAAGGAAATGCGAGTCTTGGTGGAGCGGATCGCCACCTGGATGGCGACGTACCTGACCGAACACCTGGAGCCCTGGATCCAAGATAACGGAGGCTGGGTGAGCTTCAGCAAAGGGGTAGCGATTGTGGGGAGGGAGGGAGGGAGGGAAGGGGGTGCCCCCTCCGTTTCCCTGTAAAATCAGCCGTGCTGTGCAGGTAGTCCTCGGCTTACAACCGTCCATTTAGTGACCACTCAAAATTACAGCGGAAAAAGTGACTTACGGGCCATTTTTCATCCTTCCTTCCCACGGTCATGTGATCAAACGTCAAACGCTTGGCAATTGGCTCACATTTATGACGGATGTGCCGTCCCGGGGAGGTCACGTGATTGATTCCCCCTTTTTTGCAACTTGTCCACGGGGGGGGGAAATCCGGATTCGCTGAACAACCGTGCGAACTAACTCAACAAACGCGATGGCTCGCTTAGCGACCACGGCAAGGAAATTTGTAAAAAGGGGAGGGAGGGAGCAAACCTCGCTTAAACCAACGTTTCGCTGAGCAACAGGAATCGGGGGCTCAGCCGGGGTCGTAACTCGAGGACTACCTGTATTTCTGGCGGCCTGTGATCCCCGGTGAGGGTGGGTTGGTCGCGAGGGGTGTCGCCGTGCGCAGAGGCAGCTTTTCTCGTGGTAACGGAAAGGAGGTGATTTAACTGTCGTCCTTAAAAAAGGGGAAGAATCTGCACCCTTTGGGTAAAATAAAATCCTCCATCGGGCATTTCGGTCGGGGTACGCCTGTGGGCTTGAGCGGGGACCCCCTGAACAACTTAGCGTTCAACGATGAACCTCCCGCTGAACTTCCGATCTCCCTCGCCTGCCTTCCTTGCCAAGGTGGCTGGGCTCAGTTCTAGAATTAAAGTGTGGGAGGGGCTATCTCGCCCTCAGGACCGCCGCCCCCCCCTTGAATCTCGTCCCGCTGGAACAGGATCAAAGGCCCATGGCTGCCTTGCCTTGTTTGACCTGGCAACCGCTGTGGCGGCAGGAAAGGGGGGAACTGAGCCCAGGTGAAGGTTACGGCCGAGCTGAGAGTCGCACTGTGCGTTGGAGCTAACGGAGGAGAATTTTTGTAGCTCGGAGGTTGAACCTGATGCTCTCTTGAGCTCGGTCGCTTTCTTGCAGACGTTTTATGACCCAGCTAGGTAACATCATCAGTGCTAGAAAGTTGTAGGGCGTGCAGAGAGGAGGAGGAAGAGAACTGTGGGGTCTTTGTTGCTCTCTGAGCTTGGTTGTCTTCGTGGAGACCTTTCATAACCCAACTAGGGAACATCATCAGCAATAGAACGGAACGGGGTTGCAGAGAGGAGAACATCGGTGCTAGAAAGGAGGAGGGTTTGCAAGGAGGAGGAGGTGGTTGAGGAAAGGAGGAGGGAGGAAGAAGAGGAGGACTGTGGGGTCCCTACTGCTTTCTGAGCTCAGTTGCTTTGTTGCAGACATTTTATGACCTAACTAGGTAACATCATCAGTGCTAGAAAGGAGTGGGGTGTGCAGAGAGGAGGAGGAGGAGGACTGTGGGGTCTTTGTTGCTGTCTGAGCTTGGTTTTCTTCGTGGAAACCTTTCATGACCCAACTAGGGAACATCATCAGCAATAGAACGGAACGGGGTTGCGGAGAGGAGGAGGAGGAGAACATCGGTGCTAGAAAGGAGGAGGGTTTGCAAGGAGGAGGAGAAGGAGAGAGGAAGAAGAAGTGGACTGTGGGGTCCCTGGTGCTCTCTGAGCTTGGTTGCTTTCTTGCAGACGTTTCATGACCCAACTAGGGAACATCATCAGTGCCGTGTCTGGTAAACCAACTTCTTCACGGAAACCCTTGGTGGTTCCTGGCACATCAGGGCTGTGAAGTTTGCATGTTGGCTTGGAGATGCATGTTGTCAGGGACATGAGGTTCCTTCCCCGGAGGGGGAAAAACACGATTTCCCCTTCCTTGTGTTGCAGCTCCAGCGAGTAAATCTGGTTACTCCGCTCGCAGATACCTCAGAGGTTCCAGGGGGGGGTGAATCACATCCTGGGGGCCTGGTGCATCACTCAGCTACTTATCCGATGTCACCCTTTCTCAATCTCGGTCCCTTGAAGAGGGGAGGACTTCGACTCCCAGCATTCCCCAACCAGCAGAGTTGTATGGGGAGGACTGTCTGCAATGCAGGATGCAGAGAGGGGATTCCCTGGGGGAGGGGGGGAGGGGGGAGGGGCTGGGCAAAGAGAAGGAGGTGAGAGGTAGGAAGGGCTCCTGGGGAGGGGGGGGGGGGGGGGGGGCTCAGGAATGCCTGGTATGCAACTGTCCCAGGAACGCTGCCTGGGGTGTGTCTAGCCAAATAAATCCAGACTGTTTTTTTTTTGTCTTCCTCCTGGATCACCTGGTGGGGAGGGGCTGCAGGCCCCCTTTGGGCCTTCGTTTCTTTCTTTCTTTCTTTCTTTCTTTCTTTCTTTCTTTCTTTCTTTCTTTCTTTCTTTCTTTCTTTCTCTTTTTTCTTTCCTTCTTCCCTTCTTCCCTATCTTCCTTCCTCCCTTCTTTTTCTCCTTTTCTCTTTCTTTCTTTCTCTCTCCCTCTCTCTCTTTCTCTCTTTTTTCTTCCTTTTTTCTTCCCTTCTTCCCTACCTTCCTTCCTCCCTTCTTTTTCTCCTTTTCTCTTTCTCTCTCCTCTCTTTCTTTCTCTCTCTGTCTTTCTTCCTTTTTTCTTCCCTTCTTTCCTTTTTCCCTTTTTCTCTTTCTCTCTCTCTCTTTCTCTGTCTGTCTCTCTTTTTTCTTCTCTTTCTTTCCTTCTTCCCTATCTTCCTTCTTTTTCTTTTTTTTTCTTTCTCTCTCTCTCCCTCTCTTTCTTTCTCTGTCTCTCTCTTTTTTCTTCCCTTCTTCCCTATCTTCCTTCCTCCCTTTTTCTCCTTTTTCTTTCTTTCTCTCTCCCTCTCTCTTTCTCTTTCTCTCTTTTCTTCCTTTTTTCTTTCCTTCTTCTCTTCTTCCCTATCTTCCTTCCTCCCTTCTTTTTCTCCTTTTTCTTTCTTTTTCTCTCCCTCTCTGTCTCTCTCTCTTTTTTCTTCTTTTTCTTCCTTTCTTCCCTATCTTCCTTCCTCCTTTCTTTTTCTCCTTTTCTTTCTCTCTCTCTCTGTTTCTCTGTCTCTGTCTCTCTTTTCTTCCTTTTTTCTTTCCTTCTTCCTTTCTTCCCTATCTTCCTTCTTCCATTCTTTTTCTCCTTCTCTCTCTCTCTCTCTCTTTTTCCTCTGGTTCTTCACCTGCCACCCCACCCACCCCCAATTCGCACCAACCTCCAAGCTTCCGAGATTAATCCTAGACCCAGTGGAGATTTCCACGGTCGCTCGGGTGACGATGGGGCCCGTCTCCTGGAGACCAAGGCGATAATGTAATCTGATTTTGTCAACGAACTCCCTGGGGGGATTTAGATTAAATTGCAGATGGAAAGTCACCACCGGCCCTTGTTTGTCAAGGGGCAGTGGAGAGAAAAAAACACAAACAGAATACAGAATAGCAGAGTTGGAAGGGGCCTTGGAGGTCTTCTAGTCCAACCCCCTGCTCAGGCAGGAAGCCCTATACCATTTCAGATAAATGGTTGTCCAATCTCTTCTTCAAAACTTCCAATGTTGGAGCATTTACAACTTCTGGTGGCAAGTTGTTCCACTGATTAATTGTTCCATCAGGAAATTTCTCCTTTGTTCTAAATTGCTCCTCTCCTTGATTAGTTTCCATCCGTTGCTTCTTGTCCTGCCTTCAGGTGCTTTGGAGAATAGCTGGACTCCCTCTTCTTTGGGGCAGCCCCTGAGATATTGGAAGACCTCTATCGTGTCCCCCCCAGTCCTTCTCTTCGTTAGAGTAGACATAGCAGTAGCCCTTAGATGTCTCTACTGCTTCTCAGTGCTTTTCCAGCCCTCTCTAAGCGGATTACAGAGTCAGCCTCTTGCCCCCAACAATCTGGGTCCTCATTTTATCGACCTCGGAAAGCTGAGTCAACCTCGAGTCGTTCAGGATCGAACTGCTGGCAGTGAGATAGTGAGTTAGCCTGCAATGCTGCATTTTAACCACTGTGCCACCACAGCTAGGAAGGAAGGGGAGGGGAGGGGAGGGAGGAAGGAAAAGAGGAAAGAAAGGAGGGGAGGGAAGAGAGGAAGGGAAGAAGGAAAGAAAGGAAAAAGAAGGAAGGAAAGAAAATAGGAAGGAAGAAGGGAGAGAGAAAGAGAATGAAGGAAGGAAGGAAAGAAAGAGAAAGAAATGAAGGAAGGAAGGACAAAGATGGGAGGGTGATATTGATGAGGGAAAGGGAGGGAGGAAGGAGAGAGAGGGGAAAGAGAAAGAAAAGGGAGGGAGAAAGGAAGGACGAAAGGGAGAGAAGGAAGGAAAGAAGGAAGAAAGGAAGGAGGGAAGAGAGGAAAGAAGGGAAGGAAGGAAAAGGGAGAAAGAAAATAGAAAGGAAGGAAGGGGAAACAGAAGGAAGGAAGGAAGGAAAGAAAAAGAAAGAAAGAAAGAAAGAAAGAAAGAAAGAAAGAAAGAAAGAAAGAAAGAAAGAAAGCCAGGGAATCCTGGGAGTTGAAGTGCGCCCCTCTTCATCCTGAGGTTGAGAAGACTGACTTGGGGGGAGTGGGGGGGCTGCTTCCTGCAAGCTTCCCATCTTGGAAATGTTGCTCATTATTCTGTATCTCCAAAGTCTGGAGTTGGAGAAGGAAAACAGGGCAGCTGCCTTTGCTGAGGAATTGCACAGCCCGACGATACCCAAAGCCTGACGTCAGGAAACGTGGCTTCATTTCACAACTCCCTGTGCAATTTTAGTTTTCTTTCTTTTTTTTTATCAAATCCTCTTTTAAAAAAAAAAAATAATAATAACAACACTTAACAAGTAAACACTGAACTTGGAAAGAACGTGAGGATTAAGAAGCCCTCGAAAAACAGGAGGGGTCTCCCACCCCAACAGAGATACAGGGACTACACAAGCCACACACCTCCCTAATAGGCCTCCCTTATTTTATTTATTTTTTTCTTTCTGAAAAAGAGAAAAGGTGGTTCTTGCCCGTGTTGTTGAACGCGTAGGGAACGGTTGAGAAGAAAATGTTCAAACGTTGAACGCAGTTTAGACAATAAATGGTCTGCTTTGAGTACAGCCAGACTATATTTATACATTTATGGAGTCACAAGTTGAGGCATCTATTTTTAGTAAAAAATTTGGTAGGGAAGGTCTTAAGGTGAACTCGGTTTCCTTGCATTTCTTTTTGTTTCCTTTCTTTTTTTCTTTTTTCAGTCTTCTTTCTTTTTCTGTCTAATTTTACTTTTCTTTCTTTTTCTCTTTCTTTTTCTTTCTTTTTCTCTTTCCCTTTTCTTTCTTTCTCTCCCTTTTCTCTTCTTTTTTCTTTTTCTTTTCTTTCTCTTTCCCTTTTCTTTCTCTCCTTTTTTCTTTCTCTTTCTTTCTTTCTCTTTCTCTTACTCTCTCTTGCTCTCTTTCTTTCTTTCTCTCACACCTTTATTATTTTTATAAGTAACACAAGACAGCAAACATAGCTAATATTCCTTCCACCTCCTAGTTTTCCTAAACAGCAACTCTGTAAGGTGGGTTGAGCTGAGAGTGACCAGCTCAAAGTCACTCAGTCAGCTTTTATGCCTAAAATGGGACTAGAACTCACATCTCCTGGTGATTGGCCCAAAGTCACCCAGCTGGCTTTCGTGCCTAAGGTGTAACTAGAACTCTCCATCTCCTGGTGATTGGCCCAAAGCCACTAGCCAGTTTTCATGCCTAAAGTGGGACTAGAACTCCCAGTCTCCTGGTGAATGGCCCAAAATCACCCAGCCCACCTTCATGCCTAAGGCGGGACTAGAACTCATTGTCTCCTGGTTTCTTAGCCTTAGCTACCGGACCACACTGACTCTTGGCAGTGGGGATCAAAGTACCTCACCACCTTCCGAGATTTTGGGTGTCAACACCTGAGCCTGCAGCCTCATTGCTCAGTAGAAGTCTCCCCTCCAAGGTCTAACCAGGCAAACCCCTGCTTAGCTTCAGCCCCCCGTATCAGGTCAGTGAAACCAGCATTCCGCCTTTTAAATCCTGAAGTACATCGATCTACATGGAGATCAGCTATGAGCTGATCGTAATAAAAAAAAAAACAAGACATATTTTAAAAATGAAACAAAGCAGGCTTCAGGATTTATTTCTGCTGGTTAATTTTTTTTTTAAACCGATTAATCTTTCACTCCCAGGTACGCAGGGCGGTGCTCTATAAATGGTGTTTGCATGGTCACACCTAGTTATTTGGAAAATCTGCCTCTCTCACCTGCCTGCGGGCTCAACCTGCTGATTTAGCGAGGCCCAGCTGGGACCTTCTACTAAAATAAGCCTCATCATGGTGGGGAGGTTTCTTTCCACCTGCCAGGCAATTCTCTGGAGCTTTTTTCCACCTGAACTACACCTGACTAATCAAAAGGTGCTAAAAACGTTCCTTTTTTTTCCTCCTCCTTCTTCTTCTCCCATCAGCCTTCGTGAAGCCAGTTTTAAGTATTCATTCTCGGTGCAGAGGATGATGTGCTCAGCTTTGCAAGGTTTAGCTGCAATCAACTGGCTGACAACCCAGAACTAAATTAATTTATCCCGTCATTCTCTCTATCCCTGGTTTAAAAAAACAACAAAATGAAAACCAAAAGGATGGGGTTTTTTTTTTGTTTGTTTTAAAATTTGATTTATATGCCGCCCTTCTCCGGAGACTCAGGGCGGCTTACAATGCGCTAAGCAATAGCCTTCATCCTTTTGTATATTTATACAAAGTCAGCTTATTGCCCCCACAATCCGGGTTCTCAATTTACCGACCTTAGAAAGGATGGAAGGCTGAGTCAACCTTGAGCCTGGCGAGATTCGAACTAGCAGTAAATTGCAGGCAGCTGTGTTAATAACAGGGTGCGTAGACCACTGTACTATCAAGGCTCTTCCTGTTCTCTGATGTTGCAGAGAATTCAATTCAGAACAGAGTTGGAAGGGACCTCAGAGGTCTTCTAGTCCAGCCCCCTGCTCTGACGAGAGACCATTAACAGAATAATAGTTGGAAGGGACCTCGGAGGTCTTGTAGTCCAGCCCCCTACTCAAACAGGAGACCCTATACCGGTGATGGCTAACCTTTTCCGGACCAAGTGCCCAAAGCATGTGCACGCCTGAACCCCTAAAATGCAATGTGCGTGCCCCTCCGTATGACCCCCCTCACCCTCGCACATGCATGCACACCCCTTGCACGTGCCCCCTCCCACATGCGTGGCAGAGACCCGAAGACCAGCTGGCCGGCAGGAGGCGCAGAGCTGAACTGGGGGGACAGCTCGCGTGCCATCAGAGAGGGCTTCTGTGTGCCACCTCTGGCAGGCATGCCATAGATTCACCATCGAGGCCCTATACCATGAGTTGCCATGTGCGAGAAGGCGGCAATATAAATTTTCTAAATAAATAAAATAAAAATAAATTTCAGACAGGTGGCTGTCCGGTCTCTTCTTAAAAACCTCCAGTGATGAAGCGCTTACAACTTCTGGAGGCAAGCAGTTCCACTGGTTAATTGTCCTCGCTATTAGGAAGTTTCTCCTTAGTTCTAGGTTGCTTCTCTCCTTGATGAGTTTCCATCCGTTGTTTCTTCTCCTGCCTTCAGGTGCTTTGGAGGATAGCTTGACTCCCTCTTCTTTGG
Organism: Pantherophis guttatus; assembly: GCF_029531705.1. The sequence continues at coordinate 136,283 of NW_026844040.1, read as the reverse complement.
GGCAGCCCCTGAGATATTGGAAGACTGCTATCATGTCTTCCCTAGGCCTTCTTTTCATTAAACTAGACATACCCAGTTCCTGCAACCGTTCTTTGTATGTTTTAATCTCCAGGCCTTTGATCCTCTTAGTTGCTCTTCTCTGCACTTTTTCCAAAGTCTCAACATGCTTTGTAATGTGGTAACCAAAACTGGCTTCAGGATTCCAGGTGTGGCCTTACTAAGGCTTTACAAAGCGGTACTGATACTTCACCTGATTTTGATTCTACGCCTCTGTTTATGCAACAGAGGTTTTTTTCAATCGCAAAGGTTCGAAATGGGAATAAAGTTTTAGGAAAGGGGCTGAATTGCGCGGATTCCGCCCAGCAACAATAAAAGAGGTTGGGGCGTGCCTTTTATTCCTGCTTGGGTTGCGGCCCATTGTTTTCCTCGAGCAGGAAGGGGTGGGTTCGGCTTTTGGCCCTGGACCTTCTCTGAAGGATTTCTGGAGATGGATTCCTGTCCTCGGATCTTCCCAAGAGTGTTGTTAAGTCGCATCTCCTTAGAAGCGGCAGCACAATTGAAATGGAAAGCCTGACTAGGTGGCTCAGTGGCTAAGACGCTGAGCTTGTCGATCAGAAAAGTCGGCAGTTCGGCGGTTCGAATCCCTAGTACAGGTCTCCTGCGTGAACAGGGGGGTTGGACTAGATGACCTCCAAGGTTCCTTCCAATTCTGTTACTCTACTGGGTCTGTTTCCAATTTCATATATATATATTGCAGTAACACCAGGGGGTGGGCAGCTCTGGCCCCTTCAAGACCTGTGGACTTCAACTCCCAGAATTCCCGTGCCAGCCAATGCTGAGTCAGGAATTCTGGGAGTTGAGGTCCACAGGTCTTGAAGCGGCCAGAGTTGCCCACTCTTTGAGTTTCCCCCTTTCTCTGGGTGCCTGAATGGCAAAGGCAGTGGCAGCACACAGGTCTGAATGTGCCTTTTTACAGCTAATTCAAGGCGAGTAAGACACCCAACACACCTTCCTTCCTCCTCCCGATTTTCCGCACAACAATCCGATGAGACGGGTGGGGCTGAGAGTGACTTGATTGGCCACTCCGCCAGTCGCCTTTCGTGCCTGAGGCGGGACTAGAACTCACTGTCTACTGCTGATTGGCCCAAATTTACCCAGCCAGCTTTTGTGCCTAAGGTAGAACTAGAACTCACCGTCTCCTGGTGATTGGCCCAAAGTCACCCAGCCTGCTTTTGTGCCTAAGGTAGAACTAGAACTCACCGTCTCCTGGCGATTGGCCCAAAGTCACCCAGCCGGCTTTCATGCCTAAGGCAGGACTAGAACTCACCATCTCCTGGTGATTGGCCCAAAGTCACCTAGCCGGCTTTTGTGCCTAAGGTAGAACTAGAACTCATCGTCTCCTGGTGATTGGCCCAAAGTCACCCACCCGGCTTTCATGCCTAAGGCGGGACTAGAACTCACCGTCTCCTGGTGATTGGCCCAAAGTCACCCAACTTGCTCTCATGCCTATGGCAGGACTAGAACTCACCGTCTCCTGGTGATTGGCCCAAAGTCACCCAGCCGGCTTTCATGCCTAAGGCATGGCCTGGAGAACCTCTGAGATGGAGGGGAGTGGGCTGTTGTTCCCCCTGCCTGCTCCGGCCTCCTGACCCAGCCCCGGGTGCCAAGCCCACCCCTCGAGCTCCCCCCGCCCTGGGCCTGCTTAGCTTGGTATCATCCCTCTCTGGAGACCCAGGGAAGAACCTCCTCGGCCTGGCCCTCTGGAACAAGGCCTCTGTGGGCAGGGCGGAGTTGCCGAGAAAAAGAGAGCTACCCGGAGGCATACATGTTCTGGCAGGCCTGTCCCTGGCAGGGAGCAGCATTGCATGCATTCCCCCGAGCCACCCAGCTTTTGATGCTCGGGGAGGACCTTGGCGGAGATTTGCCCGGGGGGTGTGCGTGCGTGTGTGCAGGGAGGACACGTGGGAGGACATGTTGGCTTGGAAGAAGTGCTCCTTTCAATCCTTTTCTCTTCAAAGCGGTGGAGAAGCCAGAGGGGTTGGAAGGGGAGGGGGCAGGGAACTGGGGGGGGGAGGGTTTGTCAAAGGACAGTTTGGGTGGGCAGGTCTGCCCAGGCCCTGTTGGGAAGGCAACGGCTGTCCCCTCCTTCTCCTTCTCTTTCTCTTTCTCCTCCTCCTCCTCTTCCTTCTTTTCTCCATCACCACCTCCTCCTCCTCATTCCATTCCCTTCTCCTCCTCTTTCTCCTTCTTCCATTCCATCCTACCCCCATCCCATTATTCTGTTTCTTTTCTTCTACCACTTTCCTCTTCCTCCTATTCATATTCCATTCCATTCTCTTCTTCTCCCATTCTCCTTCTTCCCTTGTCCTTCTTCTCTCCTTCTACCTATTCTCCTCCTTCCATTCCATTCCATCCCATTGTTCCCTTTCTTCTCTTCTCCTCCTCTTCCATCCTTCTTCTCTTCTCCTTCGCCACCGCCTTCTCTTCCTCCTCATTCCATTCCATTCCCTTCTCTTCCTCCCCTTCTCCTCCTCCTCCTTCTTCCATTCCATCCTACCCCCATCTCATTATTCTCTTTCTTCTCTTATACTACTTTCCTCCTCCTCCTCCTCCTCCTCCTCTTCTTCCTATTCATATTCCATTCCATTCTTCTATTCTCCCATTCCCCTCTTTGTCTTCTGCTTGTCCTTCTTCCCTTGTCATTCTTCTCTCCTATTCTTCTCCTCCTCCTTCCATTCCATTCTTCCCCTTCTTCTGTTCTCCTTCTTTCCTTCTACTATTCTCCTCTTCCTCCTCCTCCTCCTCCTTCTTTTCTCCTTCGCCACCTCCTCCTCATTTCATTCCATTCCCTTCTCTTCCTCCCCTTCTCCTCCTCCACCTCCTCCTCCTTCCATTCCTTCCTACCCCATCCCATTATTCTCTTTCTTCTCTTCTACTACTTTCCTCCTCCTCCTCCTCTTCCTCCTCCTCTTATTCCTATTCCTATTCCATTCCATTCTTCCCTTCTTCTCCCATTCTCCTTTTTGTCTTCTCCTTGTCCTTCTTCCCTTGTCCTTCTTCTTCTCCTTCCATTCCATTCTTCCCCTTCTTCTCTTCTCCTTCTCTTCTTCTACTGTTCTCCTCCTCCTCCTCCTCTTCCTCCTCCTACTCGCATTCCATTCCATTTTCCTTCTCTTCTTCTGCTTCTCCTTGTTCTTCTTCCCTCTTCCTCTTCCTCTTCCTCTTGGAGACATCTCACAGACTGGTAGCTGGGATCCTCCCTGTATACAAAGCAGAGTTTGGAGCTATGGCAGAGAATCACATGGCTCTTTCCTGCAGCCCACCCAGGCTGCCTCATCGAGCAGCAAGAGGGTCCCTATAACCCTGAAAGAGATGGCGGAGTTTGCCACGTTCAGTATTAAATACCCACCATTGTGTTGGGATTAAAACTCAGCAGCTCTTTGTAGAGCTGGGTAGGAATGTCTTTTTTGGGCAACGAGGCCCGGCCTCTTGTCTCACGGGGCTGGAATGTGAGAAGGTATGATGGGTGTGTCTGTGAACTCGTTTGCGCAAAGCGTGTGACGAGACGCATCGGGACAACTCAACCTTCCCGGGAAGCCCTGAATCCCCCCCCCCCTTCTGCCTTTTTTGAGGAATAGCCCCATGGATTGAAACTGGCATTCAAACCACAGCTCGAATCCCCAGCATGTTCATCCGAGGAGGATCCGTATGGCGGCTTGTGTTTTATCGGGCGTGGCGTTGCCCGCCTGGCACGTGATCCGGGCAAGCGAGGGCGTCCTGGCATAAAAGGTGATTTGTCTGACAAGGGCCCCGCTTCCAAGCACACCTCTCTGACGCTGTGGCACACCCACATTTGCAAGGCAAAAGAGCTGGGTTTTTTTTTCCACTGCCCTATAAAACCCGGAGACGGATCGTTCCTAACAGCAGCACGGAACGGAAAATCGTAAGGTCGGAAGGGGCCTTGGGAGGTCTTCTAGTCCAACCCCATGCCAAGCAGGAGACCCCATAGCATTCTGGATAAATCTTTTCTTAAAGTGATGCAGCACCCACAACTTGTTCCACTTGTTAATAGTTCTCACTGTCAGGAAATTTCTCCTTAGTTCTACGTTGCTTCTCTCTTTTATTAGTTTCCATCCATTGCTTCTTTTCCTGCCTTCAGATGCCTTGGAGAATAGCTTGACTCCCTCTTCTTTGTGGCAGCCCCTCAAATACTGGAAGGCTGCTATCCTGTCCCCCCTACTCCTTCTCTTCATCAAACCAGACATACCCAGTTCTAGCAACCGTTCCAGTCCCCTAATCCTTAATCGTCTTTGTTGCTCTTCTCTTTATTTATTTATTTATTAATTCAATTTATATGCCGCCCCTCTCCGAAGACTCAGGGCGGCTCTTCACTCTTTCTAGAGCAGTGGGTCTCAACCTTCCTAATGCCGCGGCCCTTTAATACAGTTCTTCATGTTCTGGTGACCCCCAACCATAAAATTATTCCTAAGACCATTGAAAATATGTGTTTTCCGATGGTCTTAGGCAACCCCTGTGAAAGGGTTGTTCGACCCCCAAAGGGGTCCCGACCCACAGGTTGAGAACCACTGTTCTAGAGTCTCAAGCACCCTGGTTCTAATTTCGCTTCGCTATATTCCTAGCCTGACCCTCCCCGGCAGGCTAAAATATACGATGAACGGTTGCAGGAATTGGGTATGTCTAGTCTAGTGAAAAAAAAAAGGACAAGTGGGGACATGATAGCAATGGCCCAATATTTGAGGGGCTGCCACAAAGAAGAGTTGGGGGGGTAGGGGTCAGCCTGTTCTCCAAAGTTTTGCTGGCTGAGGAATCCTGGGAGTTGAAGTCCACAGGTCTTAAAGTTTCCAAGGTTGGAGACCCCTGCTTCAAAGCACCTGAGGGCAGGACAAGAAGCAATGGGTGGAAACTAAACAAGGAGAGAAGCAACCTGGAACTAAGGAGAAATTTCCTGACAGTGAGAACAATCAGTGTGTCAAGTTTCCGAAAGATGCCCTAATTAATTCATGAGCCATGATCCAAACTTCAAAGGAAATATAGTCATTTATTAGGAGCACCATTCCGGCAATACTGGGATGCAGTTAGGACTGATCCTACGTAGATTTACGTTCCCCTACGACCCTGTCTCTCCCCTCCTCCCTGGCCATGTCATAAATCACATTCTCCAATTAACCGCTTTGGCTGGCTGTGAAACCTAACACCCTCCTTCTGATTGCGGTCAGAAAGAATGTATGGAATGCACTTCAATTCTCCCTCCCTCCTGCTCATGGCAACTTGAAAGCTTTGCAAGTTGACACAGTGGAGGTGAAACTTGCTTTCAGAAGTTGTGGGAGCTCCATCACTGGAGCCTTTCAAGAAGAGATTGGACAGCCATTTCTCCAGAATGGAATAGGGGTCTCCTGTTTGACCAGGGGGTTGGACTAGAAGACCTCCAAGGTCTCTTCCCTGTCTATTCTGTTCTCTCCTGTTCTCCAAAGAACCTGAGGGCAGGACAAGAAGTCATGGGTGGGAGTTCCATTAAAAAAGTGATCCAATCTGGAAATGAGGAGGAAATTTCTCGCTTTTTAATCAGTGGCTTGTCTTCCAGAAGTTGTAAATTCTCTGACACTGCAGGTTTTCAAGACGAGACTGGGCAGCCATTTGTCCGGAATGGAATGGGGGTCTCCTGCTTAGATTGGAAGACCCCCAAGGTCCCTTCTAACTCTTGCTATTCTGTTATTCTGTACGAACGGAGCTCAGCTTCCCAGGGAGACCCCCAGCGCCCGATGCAGAGGCCGAACTTTCAGCCGCAGGTAGCCCCTGCAGTCGGAAGGGCGGGAGGAGGCTGGGCTCTCTTCTCCGGCTGGCGGCCGCCCAAGCCGATTCGGAAGTGGGAGGGGATTCTGCGGAGCTTTTTCAGGAAATGCCAATGGAATGACTTCCCTCCCCACCATTTCCTCTCCCGAGGTCGCATTCCTGGCGCAGAGAATGCGATGGGAGGGGGGGGGGAGAGCCACTGCAGGCTTCAGACTTTTTTTCCTTTTTTGCTTTGCTTTTGGAAATTGCCGGGGGGGGGGGGGGGACTCTTACCCTGGCGTAGGGTGGGGGCTGGCTCACATTTATGAATACGCTTTCTGAATTTAGAGGGCATTTCAGAGCCTGGGGCCTGGGGGAGTCCTGCCTCTTCTGGCACCGTTCTCGAACATTGGGAAGTTTTGGTGATTTGGCTTCTGAAGGCCGTTTTGTCATTCCCTTGGTGTAGATATTTATTTATTATTTATTTATTAGTTTGATTTATATGCCGCCCTTCTCCAGAGGCTCTACTTTTGTGTATACCTGCTTAGTAGGGCTTTCGGCCCCCCCCTAAGCAGTGTTTTATTTTATACAAAGTTAGCTTATTGCCCCCACAATCCGGGTCCTCATTTTACCTACCTCGAAAGGATGGAAGGCTGAGTCAACCTTGAGCCTGGTGAGATTTGAACTCGCAGAAATTGCAGGCAGCTGGCAACTAAGTGCTACCTTAACAGCACTTTAGTCCGCTGCACCACCAATGTTAGTTCTGTTAAACTAACAGAATAGAATAACAGAGTTGGAAGGGACCTTGGAGGTCTTCTAGTCCAACCTCCTGCTCAAGAAGGGGACCGTAAACCATCCCAGACCAACAGCTCACCAATCTTTTCTTTACAAACCCCCCAGTGATGGAGCACCCACTCCTGGTGGCAAGTCGTTCCAAAGGTTAATTGTTCTCAGCGTCAGGAAATGTCTCCTTAATTCCAGGTTGCTTCTCTCCTTGATTAGTTTCCGTCCATCATTTCTTGTCCTGCCTTCAGGGCAGGGGTGAAACGTGAAATTTGTTATACCGGTTCTGTGGGTGTGGCTTGGTTGAGGGGGGGGTAATGTGACTGGATGGGCGTGGCCAACTTTTTTTAAAAAAAAACTTTTCAAAGCATTTTTTTCTAATGCTTTGAAAAGCAGGCAACTCAGCTGGGATCGTCAGAGGCTTTTCAAAGCATTTTTTTTACCACCTCTTTGGCCGAATAGGTTGCAGAAAAAAATGCTTTGAAAAGCCTCTGACGATCCCAGCTGAGCTGCGCGACGGGTAAGGGGTTTTTTTTTTTTTTTACTTTTAAAAGCATTTTTTTCGTTGGAAGAGGTTGTAGAAAAAATGCTTTTAAAAGTAAAAAAAAGCCTCTGATGATCGTGCAGCTCAGCTGGGCATGGGGGGGGTGCAGGGATTTTTGCTACCGGTTCTCCGAACCACCCACTGCCATCGCTACCGGATCCGGCGATCCGGTCCGAACCGGGAGCATTTCACCCCTGCTTCAGGGGCTTTGGAGACTAGGCTGCCCCAAAGAAGAGGAAACCTCGGAAAGGCTGCTCTCCTGTCTCCCCCCTGGCCCTTTTTTCCATTCGGCCAGACAGGCCCAAATCCCTCCAGGACTGAGCTGGGCTTGTTTTCGGATTGGCACCGGTGGGGTGAAGGCTTGATGCAAAGTTCCACCGAGTTGCACAAGCAAAACAGCTGGGGGCACGAAGGGGGGCCCAGGGAGCCTCGCCATGGGGCCGGACCGTTAGCTGGCAGATGGTTCCAGCTGGGGCTAACCAGAAGCAGGTGTGTCTGTGTGGCTGAGCAGCCAGCCGGCACCCAAGCGAGGCTTGGCCTGACCCACTTATTGTGCAGAAAAATGTCGGGCTTCCCTTCCTCCCTCTATTTTTTACCCGTTTGGCTTATTTTATCTCCTGCTGTATTTGAAGCAGGCTGAGCGCAGGAGCGAAGGAGGGAGGAAGGAAGGGAGGGATCAAAGAGGAAGGGAAGAAGGGAGATCAAGGAGGGAGGGAGGAAAAGAAGGAAAATAAAGGAGAAGGAAGGAAAGGAAAGGAAAATGAGGGAGGGAGGAAGGGAAGGAAGGAAGGGAGGGATCAAAGAGGAAGGAAAGGAAAGAAGAGAGATCAAGGAGGGAGGAAAAGAAGGAAAATAAAGGAGAAGGAAGGAAAGGAAAGGAAAGGAAAATGAGGGAGGGAGGAAAAGAAAAAGGAGAAGAAAGGAAAGGAAAAGAGAATAAGGAGGGAGGAAAAGAAGAAAGGAAAGGAAAGGAGAATAAGGAGGGAGGGAGGAAAAGAAGGAAAATAAAGGAGAAGGAAGGAAAGGAGGAGGGAGGGAGGGATTAAAAGAGGAATGGAAGGAAAGGAGGGAGATCAAGGAGGGAGGGAGGAAAAGAAGGAAAATAAAGGAGGGAAGGAGGAAGGGAAGGGAAGGAGGGATTAAAAGAGGAATGGAAGGAAAGAAGGGAGATCAAGGAGGGAGGGAGGAAAAGAAGGAAAGGAAAGGAGATCAGGGAGGGAGGGAAGGGAAGGAAGGAAAGGAAGGAAGGAAGGAAGGAAGGAAGGAAAGCATGCAGACAGGGACACCCAGTGCAGCTCTGCTGCGCAGCCTGTGCCTCTGCGCTTCCATGTGCTGGCTCCCGGGATTCGGCTCACGTGGACCCCTCCCTGTGCCATCCCCGAGGATTCCCTTCGTGGGGAATCGGAGCCTCTCTCTCTCTCTCCCCCCCCCCCCCTCCCTCTCTCCCTCTCTCTCTCTCTGCTTCTCTGGGGGAAGGTGGCGGGCGGAGGAAGAAGAGAGGAGCAGCGAAGGGGGAGTTAACCAGGCTGCAAATCCCCCCGGGGTGCTTTCGGTGCCGTGTTTTTCCTTCGGAGCCAGCCAGGGGGAATGGCACGGGGCGGTTTGCCTTGGCAGATCAGCTGGCGCTGCCTACTGCAGAACCAGAGCCTCGGAGACCTGAGCCCTCCCTCCCTCCCTCCTCCGCATCATCGGGGAACGGCCCCTGGACTTTCGACTCGCCCGGCGAAGCGAGTTCGAGGCTTTGGCAGCATCACCTGGAAGTAACTCGGGGGGGGGGGGAACGCGGTGGGACTGACCCCTTGAGTACACATTGCTGAGAGGTCCTTTTTCCTTCTTCCTGCGGTGGCTTTTATGGGCTCGGATGAGACGGGCGTGGTAGAGTAACGAGGAAGTTCTAAGTCCGGTTTAATGAAAAGGAGGACCAGGGGTGACACGACAGCAAGAGTTCCAATATTCGAGGGGCTGCCCCAAAGAAGAGGGGGTGGGTGGGTTCCCACCTATTCTCCAAAGACCTCTCATGACCCAACTAGGTAACATCATCAGAAGTAGGAGGCAGTGGGGTTTGCAGAGAGGAGAAGGAGGAGCGACAGTGGGTTTCGTGGTGCTCTCTGAGCTTGGTGGTCGTCTTGCAGACCTCTCATGACCCAACTAAGTAACATCATCAGTATTAGAAGGGAGTGGGGTTTATGGAGAGGAGGAGGAAGAGGACTGAGGGATCCTTGCTGGTCTCTAAGCTTGGTTGTTTTCTTACAGACATTTCATGACCCAACTAGGTAATATCATCAGTGTTAGGAGGGATAGGAGGGTGCAGAGAGGAGGAGGAGGGGGACTTAGGGGTCCTTGCTAGTCTCTAAGATTGGTTGTTTTCTTACAGACGTTTCGTGACCCAACTAGGTGACATCATCAGTGCTAGGAGGGGACAGGGGTTTGCAGAAAGGAGGAGGACGAGAAGAAAAGAGAGGAAGACTGGGAGGCCTCTTCCGCACTTCTAAACTTCACAACAAATTGGTTTTTTTATTATACCTCAGCTCCATCAAGATTTTTTCAGACCCATCTTGCAAAATTTATTTATTTATTTATTGGTTCGATTTATATGCCGCCCTTCTCCAGAAACTCAGGGCAGCTTACAATGCATTAAGCAAATTAAAAAAAAATTATATTGCAATGTTCTTTTTTCTATTATTTTTTCAACCTCAGGGGCTTTAAGACGTGTGGACTTCAACTCCCAGAATTCACCAGCCAGCCAAGCTGAGGTTGAAAAAATACCATTTTATGGGGCTCTTCCTCCTTTCTTTCTTTCTTTCTTCCTTCCTTCCTTCCTTTCTTTCTTTCTCTCTCTCTCTCTCTCTCTCTCTCTCTCTCTCTCTCTCTCTCTCTCTCTCTCTCTCTCTCGCTCTGCCTGGCGCATCTTCTCTCTGCCCTTTCGAACGACGGCACCAAACGCCTGGCATTGTCCCTGGCGCTGCCCAAACCCACCATTCGATCCCGGCGATTTGCCAAGCGGTGAATTCTGAATTTGTGTGGCTGAAAAATCCCTAAATTTCCAACCTTCCATACAAAGACGTGGACTTCGCACCATCACAGTTACCGTTATCGTAACTCTGCGAAGGAGCGGCAGGAAATCCCTCCTTGAAACTGGCTCGAAGGGAAGATTGGATCTGGAAAATTTTATTTATTCATTCGTTTATATGAAATTTATTGGGCTCTCCTCCCGATCTTAACAAGGGAGTAACTCTAGCTGGCTTAGACTGGAAACCCCCCCCTGAACTCAACTGGAAGGATTTGCCTACACGGTTAATCCTCGATTTACAGCCACAACGGGGCCCACAATATCTGTCGCTAAGCGAGAGGTTTTGTTAAGCGAGCTCTACCCCGTTTTACGACCTTTCTGGCCACGGCTGGTAAGTGAATCCCTGCAGTTATGAAGTCTTTAAGTGAATTCCGGCTTCCCAGATTGACTTGGCTTGTCAGGGGGGGTCACAAAAGGGGATCACATGACCGCGGGACTCTGCGACCGTCATAAATATGAATCTGTTGCCAGGCGTCTGGATTTTGATCACACAACCATGGGGATGCTGCAGCGGCCATAAGTGTGAGGACTGGTCTAAGTCACTTTTTCGAGTGCCATTGTAATTAATTGTTCCTGACAGTTAGAACAGTTAAACCGGTGGAACAACTTGCCACTAGAAGTTGTGGGTTCCGCCAACCACTAATTGGAGAAGCATTTGTCTCAAATAGTAGAGGGCCTCCTGCTTGAGCAGGGGGTTGGACTAGAAGACCTCCAAGGTCCCTTCCAACTCTGTTACTCTATTCCAGAGGTCTTCAAACTTGGCAGCTTTAAGACTTGTGGACTTCAACTCCCAGAATTCTCCAGATAACTTATCATATGGATAACTTATCATATTTAAGCCTTGTTTCTTAGTGGTCTTCCAGTTATTACTTTATTCTTCTTCCCCTTTATCTTAATCTATTACTCCATCTTCTTCCCCTCCTTTTCCTTTTTTCTTCCCTCCTCTTTTTTTTTTCCTTTTTCCCCTATAGAGAACTGTACATTTTAGTTATCTCTTTACTATTATACATTTCTACCTTCATATTATATACATTTTTATTCCACTCTGCACATATGATACATCTCTATTTTGTACTTCTATTTTTCTCTCCTAATAGTTTTTTTTTTTTAATTTGATTTATATGCCACCCTTCTCCGGAGACTCAGGGCGGCTTACAATGCTTTTTCAAGCAATAGCCTTCATACTTTTTGTATATACCTGCTTAGTAGGGCTTTCGGCCCTCCCTTAAGCGGGGTTCTTTTTTTGTATACAAAGTCAGCTTATTGCCCCCAGAATCCGGGTCCTCATTTTACCTACCTCGGAAGGATGGAAGGCTGAGTCAACCCTGAGCCTGGTGAGATTTGAACTCGCAGTAATTGCAGGCAGCTGGTGCTACTTAACAGCACTTTAGTCTGCTGCGCCACCAAGGCTCTAAGTTGCCCACTTCCCCTCCCTCCGAAGACTTTTAACGCCAACAATGCCCGCAGGAAATGGCTTGCCACCGCTACCAATCTGGCAAATACATTGGGGTGGGCAGTTTGGGAGAGGAGGGGGGCTGGGCATCCCCATTCCCCCCCCCTCCCCTCTCTTTTTGCTGGCTTGGTTCCCAAGCCTGGGGGGGGAGGGCAGGGGAAGAGGGGAAACCCCCCCCTCCACTCCCCTGTGACGCTTTAACCCTTTGCTCCCCGCCGACCAGAGCTTGTTTGCTCTTGTTGGGAGACCGGCATTCCCTCCCTCGTCGCTAAAAGAGACCAGCTGGTCCCACAGAGGTCATTTGCATAACAGTTGAAAAACCCCGGGTTTTGCACCTGCCAGGCTCACTGGGGCTAATCCAGCCCCTCGGTCTTGGGGGGGGGGTCACGCCTGGCGGGTAAGCACCAGAAGTTGGAAGCTGAGAGGACCCCTCCCAGTTTTGGCTTCTCCCCATCCAGCCCAGTATCCTAGAGGTGAAAAATTCAAAGTAGCCATCTGGAATCTGGAGCAGGGGTCTCCAACCTTGGCGACTTTACGCCTTGTGGACTTCAACTCCCAGAATTCCTCAGCCAGCAACTTTGGCGACTTTACGACTTGTGGACTTCAACTCCCAGAATTCCTCAGCCAGCTAAGACTTGTGGACTTCAACTCCCAGAATTCCTCAGCCAGCAACCTTGGCAACTTTACGACTTGTGGACTTCAACTCCCAGAATTCCTCAGCCAGCAACTTTGGCGACTTTACGACTTGTGGACTTCAACTCCCAGAATTCCTCAGCCAGCAACCTTGGCAACTTTACGACTTGTGGACTTCAACTCCCAGAATTCCTCAGCCAGCAACTTTGGCGACTTTACGACTTGTGGACTTCAACTCCCAGAATTCCTCAGCCAGCTAAGACTTGTGGACTTCAACTCCCAGAATTCCTCAGCCAGCAACCTTGGCAACTTTACGACTTGTGGACTTCAACTCCCAGAATTCCTTAGCCAGCAACCTTGGCGACTTTACGACTTGTGGACTTCAACTCCCAGGATTCCCGAGCCAGCCCAGCCATGCCTACTTCCTTAGGCAAGGTTGGCCGATCTCAGAAAGCTTTGCTAGGATGGGCCTGCTGAGTACTCAGCCTGGACACCACAGGAAGATCACAGGGCTGTAAGTTGTTTTTTTAAAAAAAGACCATCATGGAGGAGGGGGCTTCCTCTGAGACAGGGCGGACCATGGTCCTTGGTGCTCTCTGAGCTTGGTGGTTTCCTTGCAGACCTTTCATGACCCAACTAGGTAATAGCATCAGGGCTAAAAAAGAGTGGGGATTGCAGAGGGAGGAGAGCAGGAGAAGAGAAGAGGAGGAGGACTCCGTGGTCCTTGGTGCTCTCTGAGCTTGGTGGTTTTCTTGTAGACGTTTCATGACCCAACTAGGGAACTTCATCAGTGCTAGAAGGGAGTGGGGTTTGTGGAGCTGAAGAGGGGGACTTTGGGGTCCTTGGTGCTCTCTTGAGTTTGGTGGTTTTCTTGGAAAGGTTTTATGACCAAACTCGATAATAACATCAGGGCTTGAAGGGAGTGGGGATTGCAGAGAGGGAGGAGAAGAGAAGAGGAAGAGGAGGACTCCATGTTCATTGGTGCTCTCTGAGCTTGGCTGTTTTGTAGCGTACGTTTCATAACCCAACCAGGTAACATCATCAGTGCTGGAAGGAAGTGGTTTGCTTTCTGTTTAAATGTAATGGTTTGCCCGTGTTTGTGGGAATGATGAGTAAACCCCAACCAGCTGTCAGAAGACATGGAAACATGACGGGGTGGACAGCAACAGACTTCATCGTAGTGTCAACTAGAAAGTAGGTTGAGAAACTGTGGGGAACATCCTACACCAAGCCAAGTTCCAAAACACCAGAGAATCCCTGGAGAGAATTGGCATTCAGACCAATCCGCCATCAACGGGCACACAGAGATAAACAACATCTGCCTACCATTCGAAAGAGTTCGCGGCTCCATTTTCATGGGACCTGCACGCTCACATGAAGCTCTGTTGGCGCGAGCGGAGCTTCATGGGCGTACGCAAGTCGTGTCCCCCCCACCCACTCACGAAAATGGAGCTGCAAGCGTGCACGCCTGCCTCTCACACGCCATTTCCTCTCCCCCTTTCCCCCCCCGGTCTGCAAAGCCAGAAAGGTTGGGGATCACTGGCTTAGGGGCTTCCCCTAGAGGAGGGGTCTCCAAACATGGCAACTTTAAGACTGGTGGACTTCAACTTCCAGAGTTCCTCATCCAGCTTTGCTGAAGTCCACCAGTCTCTTAAAGTCGCCATGTTTCGAGACCCCAGCCCTAAATCATATTAGTTGCTCCGCACAGCTGGCTGGGGAACTCTGGGAGCTGAAGTCCACCAGTCTCTTAAAGTCGCCATGTTCGGAGACCCCTGCCCTAAATCATATTAGTTGCTCCGCACAGCTGGCTGGGGAATTCTGGGAGCTGAAGTCCACCAGTCTCTTAAAGTCGCCATGTTCGGAGACCCCTGCCCTAAATCATATTAGTTGCTCCGCACAGCTGGCTGGGGAATTCTGGGAGCTGAAGTCCACCAGTCTCTTAAAGTCGCCATGTTCGGAGACCCCTGCCCTAAATCATATTAGTTGCTCCGCACAGCTGGCTGGGGAATTCTGGGAGCTGAAGTCCACCAGTCTCTTAAAGTCGCCATGTTTGCAGTCCCCTGCCCTAAATCATATTAGTTGCTCCGCACAGCTGGCTGGGGAATTCTGGGAGCTGAAGTCCACCAGTCTCTTAAAGTCGCCATGTTTCGAGACCCCAGCCCTAAATCATATTAGTTGCTCCGCACAGCTGGCTGGGGAACTCTGGGAGCTGAAGTCCACCAGTCTCTTAAAGTCGCCATGTTCGGAGACCCCTGCCCTAAATCATATTAGTTGCTCCGCACAGCTGGCTGGGGAATTCTGGGAGCTGAAGTCCACCAGTCTCTTAAAGTCGCCATGTTCGGAGACCCCTGCCCTAAATCATATTAGTTGCTCCGCACAGCTGGCTGGGGAATTCTGGGAGCTGAAGTCCACCAGTCTCTTAAAGTCGCCATGTTCGGAGACCCCTGCCCTAAATCATATTAGTTGCTCCGCACAGCTGGCTGGGGAATTCTGGGAGCTGAAGTCCACCAGTCTCTTAAAGTCGCCATGTTCGGAGACCCCTGCCCTAAATCATATTAGTTGCTCCGCACAGCTGGCTGGGGAATTCTGGGAGCTGAAGTCCACCAGTCTCTTAAAGTCGCCATGTTCGGAGACCCCTGCCCTAAATCATATTAGTTGCTCCGCACAGCTGGCTGGGGAATTCTGGGAGCTGAAGTCCACCAGTCTCTTAAAGTCGCCATGTTCGGAGACCCCTGCCCTAAATCATATTAGTTGCTCCGCACAGCTGGCTGGGGAATTCTGGGAGCTGAAGTCCACCAGTCTCTTAAAGTCACCATGTTCGGAGACCCCTGCCCTAAATCATATTAGTTGCTCCGCACAGCTGGCTGAGGAACTCTGGGAGATGAAGTCCACCAGTCTCTTAAAGTCGCCATGTTTGCAGTCCCCTGCCCTAAATCATATTAGTTGCTCCGCACAGCTGGCTGGGGAATTCTGGGAGCTGAAGTCCACCAGTCTCTTAAAGTCGCCATGTTCGGAGACCCCTGCCCTAAATCATATTAGTTGCTCCGCACAGCTGGCTGAGGAATTCTGGGAGCTGAAGTCCACCAGTCTCTTAAAGTCGCCATGTTCGGAGACCCCTGCCCTAAATCATATTAGTTGCTCCGCACAGCTGGCTGGGGAATTCTGGGAGCTGAAGTCCACCAGTCTCTTAAAGTCGCCATGTTCGGAGACCCCTGCCCTAAATCATATTAGTTGCTCCGCACAGCTGGCTGAGGAATTCTGGGAGCTGAAGTCCACCAGTCTCTTAAAGTCGCCATGTTCGGAGACCCCTGCCCTAAATCATATTAGTTGCTCCGCACAGCTGGCTGGGGAATTCTGGGAGCTGAAGTCCACCAGTCTCTTAAAGTCGCCATGTTCGGAGACCCCTGCCCTAAATCATATTTGTTGCTCCGCACAGCTGGCTGGGGAATTCTGGGAGCTGAAGTCCACCAGTCTCTTAAAGTCGCCATGTTCGGAGACCCCTGCCCTAAATCATATTAGTTGCTCCGCACAGCTGGCTGGGGAATTCTGGGAGCTGAAGTCCACCAGTCTCTTAAAGTCGCCATGTTCGGAGACCCCTGCCCTAAATCATATTAGTTGCTCCGCACAGCTGGCTGGGGAATTCTGGGAGCTGAAGTCCACCAGTCTCTTAAAGTCGCCATGTTCGGAGACCCCTGCCCTAAATCATATTAGTTGCTCCGCACAGCTGGCTGGGGAACTCTGGGAGCTGAAGTCCACCAGTCTCTTAAAGTCGCCATGTTTGCAGTCCCCTGCTCTAGCTGGCCAGGATAGAAACAGGATGCTGATCCTTTGAGCTGCTCCAGCCAGTCATGCGATGACCACACGGTCATGGGAAACGCCCCCCCCGCCCCTCCGCCCCCCCAGATTTGCAGCTGATTGCAGAACGTCCTGTCCTTCCTCCATGACGGTGCAGAGAAGCCGTGTGGCTTAGTCACCCTGTGTACCAGGCCCTGGCTGTTGCTACCTCCAAGGGCCGGTTGAGTAACCCAGGAATGCCAAATATTTCCTTTCCAAAGAGGAGGTCAGAACATGCTGAGGCAAGTCCCGAGTTCAAGCCCTCGGCCAAAGGTCTATTAGCGTGCCCAGAACACCCGTTGAGGAAGTCCCTTCTGTTCCTTGCCCGGGGAGAAAGGGGGCGTGGGGGGGTTTGAGAATGCGTTCGAATGCTTGGGATTGAGGCTTCTTTTTTCTGTTGAGAATAACGGGGTTGGAAGGGACCTTGGAGGTCTTCTAGTCCACCCTCCTGCTCAAGGCAGGAGGCCTTCTATCATCGTGGTCTAATTGTAGTCCAGTCTGGTTTTGGAAACCTCCAGCGTTGGAGCACCCACCATTTCTGGAAGCAATCTATTCCACTGAAATTACAGAGTCGGGAGGGACCCCGGAGGTCTTCTAGTCCACCCTCCTGTTCAAGCAGTTGCTGCTGCTACTGTTATCCATTCAGACGTGACTGACTCTTGTTGATTCTGTAGGCCAGGTGGTCTCTCCACGCCTCCCGATCTTCTTGCGCTGCTTCTTTGAATTTTCCGAAGCTCTGGCCGGTGTCAGCTTTGACATTGTCCAGCCACCGAGTTCTTTGGCCGGCCTGGTTGCCTTTTACCGCTAAGTCTTCCCAACAAAATTGCTTTCTCCAGAGAATTCCCCTGCATCACACGGCCAAAATAAATGAAGTCACAGTTTTGTGATTTTGCCTTCCAGTGACGTGTCTGGTGTTCTGCTGCTTAAGTGAGAGATCCTATACCATTCTCTTCTTAAAAGCTTCCAGTGATGGAGCACCCACAACTTCTGGTGGCAAGCAGTTCCACTGATAAATTGTTCTGGCTGTCAGGAAGTTTCTCCTTAAATCCAGGTTGCTTCTCTCCTTGCTTAGTTTCCACCTGTTGCTTCTTCTCTTGCCTTCAGGTGCTTTGAAGAACAGGTGGACTCCTTCTTCTTCGGGGCAGCCCCTCAAATATTGGAAGGCTGCTATCATGTCACCCCTAAATCCTTCCCTTCACTAGACTGACCAAACCCACTTCCTGCAACCGTTCTTCATGCGTTTTAGCCTCCAGCCCCCTAATCCTCTTTGTGCTCTTCTCTGCACTCTTTCCAGAGTCTCCACATCTTTTTTTTTTTTTTTTTGTATCGTGGTGACCGTATTCTCAGGAGGCCCCTGTGCTGGGATCGGTGGAGAGAACATTATTTATGCCCCAGGAGCTTTCGAAAATGCCTCCAGCACGTTTCTCAGGGTGAGGCTTTGCATCGATAAAGGAGAATATTCGTAGCTCCGGGTTGACATGAGGGGTCCTTGGTGCTCTCTGAGCTTGGTCGTTTTCTTGCAGACGTTTCATGGCCCAAGCTAGGCAACTTCATCAGTGCTACTTAGTTAGGGAAGGGGTCAGCAACCTGCGGCTCTGGAGCTGCATGTGGCTCTTTCACCCCTCTGCTGCGGCTCCCTGTCACTCAAACTATACGTTACAACCACCCATGTGTGACACCCGCCGGCACGCGATTTATTGAGCTTTTCAGCCTCCGGTAGGCCAACCATGGATAAATCCAAGGAAAGAAAAGTTTCAGAAGAAAACGGAATGTTTAATTCAACTACATAGGGTAGTTTTGTGGCCGCTCAAGAAATAGGAAGAATTTTTTTTTTTTGGTGGCTCCCGGTGTTTTCTTTTCTATGGGAAAGGAGTCCAAATGGCTCTTTGAGTGTTTAAGGTTGCAGACCCCTGAGTTAGGGGAATGAAACGTCTGTAAGAAAACCACCAAGCTCAGAGGGCATCAAAGACGCTACAGTCTTCTTCTTCCTCCTCTTCCTCCTCCTCTTCCTCCTTCCTCTCTGCAACCCCCACTCCCTTCTAGCACTGATGATGTTCCCTTGTTGGGCCAGGAAACATTTGCAAGAAAACTACCAAGCTCAGACCTACAGTCTTCCTCCTCCTCCTCCTCCTCCTCCTCCTCCTCCTCCTCTCCTCCTCTCCTCCTCTCCTCCTCCTCCTCCTTGCAAGCCCACTCCTTTCTAGCACTGATGATGTTCCCTAGTTGGGTCACGAAACATTTGCAAGAAAACTACCCAGCTCAGACCTACAGTCTTCCTCCTCCTCCTCCTCCTCCTCCTCCTCCTCCTCCTCCCCCTCCTCCTCCTCCTCCTCCTCGCAAGCCCCACTCCTTTCTAGCACTGATGATGTTCCCTAGTTGGGCCAGGAAACATTTGCAAGAAAACTACCAAGCTCAGAGCTACAGTCTTCCTCCTCCTCCTCCTCCTCCTCCTCCTCCTCTCTCCTCCTCCTCCTCTCCTCCTCTCCTCCTCCTCCTCCTCCTCCTCCTTGCAAGCCCCACTCCCTTCTAGCACTGATGATGTTCCCTAGTTGGGCCAGGAAACATTTGCAAGAAAACTACCAAGCTCAGACCTACAGTCTTCCCCCTCCTCCTCCTCCTCCTCCTCCTCCTCCTCCTCCTCCTCCTCCTTGCAAGCCCACTCCCTTCTAGCACTGATGATGTTCCCTAGTTGGATCAGGAAACATTTGCAAGAAAACCACCAAACTCAGAGAGCATCAAAGACCCTGCAGTCTTCCTCCTCCTCCTCCTCCTCCTCTTCCCAACGTAACACGAAGAGAAAAGAGAGCTCTGTTCTAAGCCATGGGCCTCCTCCTCCTCCCCCCCCCCCCCAGTCCCAGAGACAGGAGCAGTGGTCCCTTCTGGCTCCGTCCCCAGGGCAGAGACCCAGCCAGGCCCACCCCTGGGGCCATCCCAGTTTTGCAGCTGAGAAAAAGAGCTCTGCCCCCCCCCCCCCAGCCGAGAGTCCCTCCCAACAGCTTGCAGCCCTTGATAGCCCTGGGCCTTTGACGGGGATGTGGTTATCTCCAGCTGACGAGGAGGCCCTTCTCAGAATTTGATTTCCAGGAGGTCACGTGGAGCGAAGAAGGCTCGGAAACTTATCCTGCCTAGCCTGGAGTTTGTGCACACACGCACACACAAATACACACGCACACACACACTTAAGTGGCCACAAGTTTCTGATCTCGTGTCTATGGAGATTCTCAGTCACACACGTCACAGTTTCCCCCCCCCCCCCCCCCCCAAGAGGCAAACTGGACTTTCTGGTTTTTCTTTGAAGACATTTCGCTTCTCATCCGAGAAGCTTCTTCAGCTCGCTGCTTCTTCTCTTCTTCTGTTCAGGCTCTCTGTCGTGGAGAACTGAAGAAGCTTCTCGGATGGGAAGCGAAACGTCTTCAAAGAAAAACAGAAAGGCCAGTCTGCCTCCCGAAAAAAGCACCTTTGGGACACCGAGCTCAGAGAGCACTAAGAATCCCACAGTTTCTCCTTCTCCTCCTTTTCTCCTTTCCATCCTCCTTCTTCCTTCCTTCCTTCCTTCCTTCCTTCCTCTCCACAAACCTCTTGATGTTCCTTGGTTTGGTAATGAAACGTTTGCAAGAGTCCCACCAAGCTCAGGAAGCACCAAGGACCCCCAGAGTCCTCCTCCTCCTCTGCCTCCACTCCACAAAGCCCCCCCCCAGCCTTCCTTCTAGCATTGATGATGTTCCCTAGTTGGGTCATGAAACGTCTGCAAGAAAACCACCAAGCTCAGACGTCTGTGGGAGATTCTCAGTCATCCAGTTGTCCCAAAGGTGCCTTTTTTTTTTCCCCAAAAGGCAACTGGACTTTCTGGTTTTTTTTCTTTGAAGACATTTCGCTTCTCACCCGAGAAGCTTCTTCAACTCTGAGCTGTTTTGTCTGAGGTGTTTTAGGGTTTCCTGCTTAAGAAGGGGGCTAGAAGACCTCCAAGGCCCCTCCCAGCTCTTATTGTTTTATGCTCTGTGGTCTGTGAGAGGACTAACCTAGGACCAAGGACGTCCCAAATGTGCTTTTCCATGAGGCAACTGGACTCTTTTTTTTTTTTTGGTCTTTGAAAACGTTTCGCTTCTCATCCAAGAAGCTTCTTCAGCTCTGACTGGATGGTGGGGAAGGGAAGGGTTTATATTCCTTGCAGACAGCCGGTCATTTGCATCCTTTTGGAAGGTCATTGAGGCCACTTGGGGGTTTATCCATGTCCTCAGAGTCACCTGAGTGGCGCAAATGGTTCCTGTAGTCTGCAATTTTTTCCTCTGGAAATCCATTCCTTATTCCCACACCATTCAAATGATGTTCATCCCAAAGTGTATGGCAGAATAGAATAGGATAGGGATAGGATAGGATAGAATATTGGAATGGATAGGATAGGATAGGATAGGATAGGATAAAATAGAATAGAAAAGAATAGAATAGAATAGAAAAGAATAGAATAGAATAGAATAGAATAGAATAGAATAGAATAGAATAGAATAGAATAGAATAGAATAGAATAGAATAGAATAGAATAGAATAGAATAGAATAGAATAGAATAGAATAGAATTAGGATAGGATAGGATAATAGGATAGGATAGGAAAGAGGAAAGGAAAGGAAACGAAAGGAAGGAAAGGAAGGAAAGAAAAGAAGAAAGAAGAAAAAGGAAAAGAAAAGAAAAGAAGAAAGGAAAAGAAAAAGAAAAGGAAAGAAAAAAAGAAAAGGAAAGAAAGGAAAGAAAAGAAAAGAAAAAAGAAAAGAATAGAAAAAAATAAAATAGGAATAGGAATAGAATAGGAATAGAGAAGAGAGAAAAAAAGAAAAGAAAAAGAAAAAAGAAAAAGAAAGAAGAAGAAAAAAAGAAAAGAAAAGCTGGAGGGGACTTTGGAGGTCTTCTAGTCCAGCCTCCTGCTCATGCAGGAGAACCTATACCAATTTAGCTAAGTGACTATCCAGTCTCTTCTTAAAAGCGTCCAGTGATGGAGCACCTACAACTTCTGGAGGCAAGTAGTTCCACTGGTTAATTGTTCTAACTGTCAGGAAGTTTCTCCTTAGTTCTGAATTGCTTCTCTCCTTGATAAGTTTCCATCCATCACTTCTTGTCCTGCCTTCAGGGGCTTTGGAGAACAGCTTGACTCCCTCTTCTTTGTGGAAGCCCCTGAGATATTGGAAAACTGTCTCCCCTGGTCCTTCTCTACACTAAACTACCCATACCCAGTTCCTGCAACCGTTCTTCATATGTTTTATCCTCCATCCCCCTCATCCTCTTGGTTGCTCTTCTCTGCACCCTTTCCAGAGTCTCAGCATCATTTTTGTCCCTGGATGCCATATTCCACATGTGTGGCCTTATGAAGCGGTACGAACACTTCCCATGAGCCTGATTCTATCCTGTTGCCTAAACTGGGACGAGCCTTGCAGTGGGTGGCTGCTGTGCACCAGAGGGTCTTGCTAGCTCCCTGGGGGTCTGGAGCCCCTCCCTCTCTCGGCCCCTCCCTTCGGCTATTGTCTCTCTTGCCAAGGACAAAGGCTGGGAGGTCCCTTCAGGAAGCAGGGAGGGGGGAAAAAAAAGAGTTGTCCTTAAGCAATCTGTTTTGCACAATCTGGATCCTTCCTTGAAGAAGAGCCGTTGGCAGGAGAAGGGAGTCACGCTCCGGCAGATATTTTTAGATTGCCAAATAATGGGACCTTTCTCCTGCTTTCCCGGGCTTGGAAAACGGACATGCTCTTGGAAGTTCAGAAGCTGTCCTCAGTTCCCTCCCTCTGGAGTGGGAGAAGTTGTGTGCTTTGTGTACTCCGAGCCGATTGTGCGTTGTGTACTCGGAATTGGGGAGGCGCAGAGGGATGGCTCACCAGGCCGTGTTGGGATTGTTGTGTTCGCTGACCGACGGAGCAATCTTTCTCAACCTTGGCCACTGGAAGATGAGTGGACTTCAAGTCCCAGAATTCCACAGCCAGCAAAGGATTCTTGGGAGTTGAAGTCCACTCCGACTCTTAAGTGTCCAACATAGAGCCTTGATAGTACAGTGGTTTAGTGCACCCTGTTATTAAGACCAGCTGCCTGCAATTTCTGCTGGTTCGAATCTCTCCAAGGCTCAAGGTTGACTCAGCCTTCCATCCTTTCTAAGGTAGATAAATTGAGGACCCAGTTTGTGGGGGCAATAAGCTGACTTTGTATAAATATAGAAAAGGATGAAGGCTATTGCTTAGCGCATTGTAAGCCGCCCTGAGTCTCCGGAGAAGGGCGGCATATAAATCAAATTAAAAAAAAAACCAAAAAAAAAAACCATCAAGAAACAGTGGTCCATCCGATCCAGATACAGGCAGTCTTTGACTTATGGCCACAATGGATCCCCAAAATTTCCCTTGCCTGTTTTGATGACCTTTCTTGCCACCGTTGTTAAGTGAATCACTGCAGGGGTGGGTTCTGAACTTTTTTACTACCGGTTCTGTGGGCGGGGCTTATTTTGTGGGCGGGGCTTGATGGTCATGTGACAGTTATTTAGGATTTAGCAGAGGTACTGGTCTACCAGGCTTTTAACTGCTTGCAGAGCTGTACCGGTCTACCCATTTAAAAATAAAAATAAAAATAAGGCCCAGACATCTGTAGAGAGCCAGCTTGGAGAAGGCTGCATTGTATCTCCATTGTCTTGGCTCTTACATCACTAAGAAAAACAGCTGCTCTCTTTGCTTCATAATGGCCCCGCTGTCTAAATTTGCCCTCCAAACCAAGGTAATCCAGTTTTGGAAGCCATTCGTTGCTTCGTTCCCATTTTATTCCCCAAGCCTGGAAAAGGATCCTCAGGATTTCAGCCCCACCCGTCTCCTCATGAACTTTCCTCCAAGATTTGTCCTAGCAGCCTCTCTTGGAGCCAGGAATGTGAAGGACCTTCAAAGTTCTGTAATTATTCTTCACTAAAACTGAAGGGGAGGAGGAAAAGGGGAGGATGGTGGGGTCCTCGGTGGTCTCTGAGCTTGGTGGTTTCCTTGCAGACGTTTCATGACCCAACTAGGGAACATCATCAGTACAAGGAGGGAGTGGAGTTTGAGGAGGAAGAGGAAGGCAGGAGAGGAAAGGGAGGAGGAGGAGGAAGTGGAGGAGGAATAGGAGGAGGAGAACTGTGAGGTCCCTGGTGCTCTCTGATCTTAGTAGTTTTCTTGCAGACGTTTCACGACCCAACTAGGGAACATCATCAGTGCTGGAAGGAAGGAAGGAAGGAAGGAAGGAAGGAAGGAAGAAGGAAGGAAGGAAGGAAGGAAGGAAGGAAGGAAGGAAGGGGAGAGGAGGAGGAGGAGAATGTGGGGTCCCTGGTGCTCTCTGACCTTGGCTGTTTTCTTGCAGATGTTTCATGACCCAACTAGGGAACATCATCGGTGCTAGAAGGAAGGAAGGAAGGAAGGAAGGAGGAAGGAAGGAAGGAAGGAAGGAAGGAAGGAAGGAAGGAAGGGGAGAGGAGGTGGAGGAGAATGTGGGGTCCCTGGTGCTCTCTGAGCTTGGCTGTTTTCTTGCAGATGTTTCATGACCCAGCTAGGGAACATCATCAGTGCTGGAAGGAAGGAAGGAAGGAAGGAAGGAAGGAAGGAAGGAAGGAGGGAGGGGAGGATGAAGAGAAGGAGAAGAACTGTGGTTCCTCCTTCCCTGGTGCTCTCTGAGCTTGTTTGTTTTCTTGTAGATGTTTCATGGCCCAACTAGGGAACATCATCAGTGCTAGAAGGGAATAGGGTTTGAGGAAGAGGAGGAGGACAACTGTGGGGTCCTTGGTGCACTCATGACTCAACTAGCTAACATCACTGCCAGAAAGGAGTAGGGTTTGTGGAGAAAAAGAGGAGGAGGGAGGGGGAGGGCAGTAGGGTCTTTGGTGCTCTCTCAGCTTGGTGGTTTTCATGCAGACATTTCATGACCCAACTAGGGAACATCAGTAGTAGAAGGGTGGAAAGGAAGAGGAGGAGGACTGTGGGGTCCTTGGACCTCTCCGAGATTGATAATTTTCTTGCAGAAGTTTCATGACACAGCTAGGTAACATCATCAGTGCTAGAAGGAAGAAGGGGTTGCAGAGAGGAGGAGAACTGTGGGGTCCTTGCTGCTCTCTGAGCTTGGTTGTTTTCTTGCAGACGTTTCACGACCCAACTAGGGAACATCATCAGTGTTCAGGGGGCGGGGGGTAGGTGGGAGATTCCTGCTGTTGCAGGAAAAGACACCTCTCCAGATCCGTCCGTCTCTCCCGAACACCGGCCCATGCCCTTGACTCCAAACGACACGCAGAGGTGCGTTTCCCTCTTTTGGAAAACCATTTCTTGCTTTATTCCCACTTCACCTCCCTCAATCTTCAAGGATCCACCAAATTCCCTTTCCCCCCCCCCCGTCCCCGTCCTTCCCCTACCAAACTGACAATTTCTCCAGATTTCCTCGTCCGTCTTTTCTTAGCCCGAGATCTGCAGAACCTCCCTAATCAAACGGAAGGATCTCTCCGTCCTCTAAATTATCCTCCTCCAAATCGAATCAAGCCGTCCTTCCTGCGTTCGCTTCGCCCTTCCATGCATCTGTTTTTTTCCAGTCGAGGGCTGCAGGGTTGCCGCAGTTTTCCCGGCTGCACCTTCCACCGTTATATAGGTCACGTTAATCAAGTTTTTCCGAGCTGTTTTATTCCCATAACGAGCCTCTGGTTGCAACGAGGAGGAGAAACGCATCGGCGGAAGGAAGGGACGGGGGCTTCACATTTGGCACAGCACGATGCACCGATTGCGGGGAGAGGATCAGCTGCTTCCAGATTTCCACAAAGGGGGGGGGGTTATTCCTCAATTAGGAAATCTCCTCCTGCCTTGGAAACGCATCGTCCTTTTTCCTTTAGAAGAGCTGAATTATCTCCGTTGCAGCCTTCCTTCCGGATGTCACAGAATAACAGTGTTGGAAGGGACCTTGGAGGTCTTCTAGTCCAACCCCCTGCTTAGGCAGGAAACCCTACCCCACTTCAGACAAATGGTTATCCAACCTCTTCTTAAAAACTTCCAGTGTTGGAGCATTCGCAACTTCTGGAGGCAAGTTGTTCCACTGGTTAATTGTCACACAATCCTACTCGATTTTTCACGATGAGCTTGAAAACCTTTAAGTTCTAAATTCAGGCTAGAGCTGGAGGGGACCTTGGAGGTCTTCTAGACTAACCTCTCGCCACCCCCCCCCCCCCCCGCTCGAGCTAGAGATCCTATGCCAGTTCAGACAAATGGCTGTCCAGTCTCTTCTTAAAAGCTTTCAGTGATGAAGCACCCAGAATTTCTGGAGGCAACTCGTTCAACTTTATTTATTTATTTATTTATTGGTTCGATTTATATGCCGCCCTTCTCCGGAGACTCAGGGGGGTTACAATGCGTTAAGCAACAGCCTTCATACTTTTGTATATACCTGCTTAGTAGGGCTTTCGGGGGCCCCAAGTGGTGTTCTTTTTTTTAATACAAAGTCAGCTTATTGCCCCCACAATCCGGGTCCTCATTTTACCTACCTCGGGAGGATGGAAGGCTGAGTCAACTTTGAGCCTGGTGAGATTTGAACTCGCAGTAATTGCAGGCAGCTGGCAGCTAAGTGCTACTTAACAGCACTTTAGTCCGCTGCACCACCAAGGCTCCTCTTGATTAATAGATCTGGGATTATAGAATAACAGAATAAACAAGAGTTGGGAAGGACTTTGGAAGTCTTCTAGTCCAACCCCTTCCTCAAGCAGGAAACCCTTAAACCTCTCAGACGAAACGTCTCGGAGCTGAAGAAGCTTCATGGATGAGAAGCGAAAGGTCTTCAAAGAAAAACCAAACAGTCCATTTGCCTCCTGAAAAAAAGCATCTTTGGGACAACCATGATGACTCTCCATTGACATCTCAGACCAAGGGCTCTTCTTGAACACCTTCAGTGATGGGGCACCCACAACTTCTGAAGGCAACTTCTGTCCACTGATTAATTGTCCTCACTGTTAGGAAATTCCTCCTTAATTTCAGGTTGCTTCTCTCCTTGATTAGTTTCCACCCGTTGCTTCTTGTCCACCCTAGTCCTCCTTTTCATTAAAATAACAGAATAGAATAACAGAGTTGGAAGGGACCTTGGAGGTCTTCTAGTCCAACCCCGTTTAGGCAGGAAACCCTACAACCACTTCAGACAAATGGTTATCCAACATCTTCTTAAAAACTTCCAGTGTTGGAGCATTCACAGCTTCTGGAGACAAGTGGTTCCGCTTGATTAATTGTTCTCACAGTCAGGGAAATTTCCCTTAGTTTCCAGGTTGCTTCTCTCCTTGATGAGTTTCCATCCATCGTTTCCTGTCCTGCCTTCAGGAGCTTTGGAGAATGACTTGACTCCCTCTTCTTTGGGGCAGCCCCTGAGATACGGGACACTGCTATCATGTCCCCCCTGGTCCTTCTCTTCATCAAACCAGACATACCCAGTTCCTGCAACCGTTCTTCGTATGTCCTTCATATTCTACCTTCTCAAACATAGGACATACGGGCTGCTCCTTTTCGAGTTTGGTATCTTTCGACACATGTGGAGTAGGCACGTCTGCAGCGGTTACATCAGCTCCTTGGCATCCAGTCAGCCTTTTCCTAAGAAAGGCAATTTACGGCTTTGCGGAAGTGAGATATATTATTTCCCCATACAAAGTAAGGCCCTTGTGTATGACCAGGGGTGATGCAATGGATGGCATTGTTTCTTGGTTGCGCACGGCTTGTCGTGGCGGCACGCAATGGTGTTGTTTACTTCACACCAGCTTCTTCATCACAGATGACAATAAGAAGAAGAAGAAGAAGAAGAAGAAGAAGAAGAAGAAGAAGAAGAGAAGAGAAGAAGAAGAAGAAGAAGAAGAAGAAGAAAAGAAGAAGAAGAAGAAGAAGAAGAAGAAGAAGAAGAAGAAGAAGAAGAAGAAGAAGAAGAAGAAGAAGAAGACGAAGAAGACGAAGACGAAGACGAAGTTGGAGGCAGCATTGGCCCTGAGATTGGAGTTCACAGATGACAATAATAAGAAGAAGAAGAAGAAGAAGGAAGAAGAAGAAAAGAAGAAGAAGACGAAGAAGGAGGAGGAGGAGGAGGAGGAGGAGGAGGCAGCATTGGCCCTGAGAGTTCAAATTGGGTGGCGTTTCCCGATCTTGGGCACTTAAAATGGATGGAGCTCGACTCCCAGAATTGCTAGCACCACTTTATAAAACCTTATTTATTTATTTTATTTGTGGCATTTCTATGCCGCCCAACTCCCTGGGGACTCTGGGTGGCTTACAACAAAAAATAATGCAAACAATATACCATAAAAGTTGTTTTAAAAAGACATTAAAAACCCATTTCACGCCATTCATGGCCAGATCTTGCCGGATCACAAGAGCGAGATCAACGGCCCCAGGCCTGCCGGAAGAGCCAGGTCTTCACCGCTTTCCGGAGGCCAATAGGGTGGGGACGGTCCGGACCTCAGGAGGTAACTGGTTCCAGAGAGCTGGGGCAGCCACAGAGAAGGCCCTCCCCCACAGGCCAGGCCCCCCAGTCGGCATTGTTTAGCTGACGGGACCCGGAGGAGACCGACTCTGTGGGATCTTACCGGTCGCTGGGAGCTATGCGGCAGAAGGCGGTCTCGAAGATAGCCTGGCCCTGAGCCATGTAGGGCTTTAAAGGTAATAACCAACACCTTGAATTGTGCCCGGAGACCAATAAGGAGCCAGTGCAGCTCGCGGAGAATTGGTGTAATGTGGGTGTATCTAGGTGCACCCACGAGAGCTCGCGCGGCTGCGTTCTGGACCAACTGTAGTCTCCGAACACTCTTCAAGGGTAGCCCCATGTAGAGCGCGTTGCAATAATCTAACCGTGAGGTGACAAGGGCATGAGTGACTGTGAGGAGAGCCTCCCGATCCAAGTAGGGTCGCAATTGGTGCACCAGTGCAAAGGCCCCCCTAGCCACAGCTGCCAGATGTTGCTCTAATCTTAGCTGCGAGTCTAGGAGGACACCCAGATTGCGAGCCCGTTCTGAGGGGGACAATTTCTCTCCACCCCCCCGAGGACCAGAGACCTGCAGGCCTGACAACACCTGGAATACTGCAAACAATTTTGGTCACCCTACTACAAAAACAGATGTTGAGACTTTGGAAAAAGTGCGGAGAAGAGCAACAAAGATGATCAAACAGGCCTGGAGACTAAAACATATGAAGAACGGTTGCAGGAACTGAGTATGTCTAGTTTAATAAAAACAAGGACTAGGGGAGACATGGTAGCAGTCTTCCAATATCTCAGGGGCTGCCCCAAAGAAGAGGGAGTCAAGCTATCCTCCAAAGCCCCTGAAGGCAGGACAAGAAGCAACGGATGGAAACTCAACAAGGAGAGAAGCAACCGAGAAATAAGGAGAAACTTCTTAATAGTGAGGACAATTAACCAGTGGAACAGCTTGCCACCAGAAATGGTGGCAATTTTAAGATGTGTGGACTTCAAGTCCCAGAATTCCCCAGCCAGCTTTGCTCATAGAACAATAGAGTTGGAAGGGACCTTGGAGGTCTTCTAGTCCAACCCCTTGCTCGAGCAGGAGACAAAATGTCTGTACAGTCTCTTCTTAAAAGCCTCCAGTGATGGAGGCAAGTTATTCCATTGGTTAATTGCTCTCGCCTTTAAGAAATCTCTCCTTAATTCCAGGTTGCTTCGCTCCTTGGTTAGTTCCCAACCATTG
>NW_026844040.1:85000-105000 GCF_029531705.1 Pantherophis guttatus | reverse complement strand
TCGCTTGAGAAAAAGTTCGGTGCCTCCTGTAAAATAGGCACAAGCAAAAAAAAGTAGCTAATTAACAGAATAGCAGAAAGAATAACCGAATAACAGTTGGAAGGGACTTTGGAGGTCTTCTAGTCCAACCCCCTGTAGGCTGGAAATCCTACATCATTCGAGACAAATGGCGGTCCAATCTCTTCTTTAAAGACTTCCAGTGTTGGAGCACCCACAAACTTCTGGAGGCAAGTTGTTCCATTGATTTAATTGTTCACACTGTCAGGAAATTTCTCCTTAATTCCAGGTTGCTTCTCTCCTTGGTTAGTTTCCATCCCTTGCTTCTTGTCCTGCCTTCAG
The DNA here is from genome assembly GCF_029531705.1 of Pantherophis guttatus. Next base: position 104,661 of record NW_026844040.1, on the reverse strand, counting down.
GGGCTTTGGAGAATAATTTGACCCCCTCTTCTTTGTGGCAGCCCCTCAAATACTGGAAGGCTGCGATCATGTCACCCCTAAATCCTTATTTCAGTAGACTAAACGTACCCAATTCCTGCAACCGTTCTTCGTATGTTTTAGCCTCCAGTCCCCTAAATCAGGGGTTTCCAACTTGGCTGGCTGAGGAACTCTTGAGAGTTGAAGTCCACAAGTCTTAAAGTTGCCAAGGTTGGAGACCCCTGCCCTAAATCATATTACTTGCTCTTCTCTGCACTCTTTCCAGAGTCCCAACATCTCATTTATAATATGGTGGCCAAAACTGTCCATCATATAGAGCCTTGGTGGCGCAGCAGACTAAAGTGCTGTTAAGTAGCACCAGCTGCCTGCAATTACTGCGAGTTCAAATCTCACTAGGCTCAAGGTTGACTCAGCCTTCCATCCTTCCGAGGTAGGTAAAATGAGGACCCGGATTGTGGGGGCAATAAGCTGACTTTGTATAAAAAAGAACACCGCTTGGGGGGGGGGCAAAAGCCCTACTAAGCAGGTATATACAAAAGTATGAAGGCTATTGCTTAGCGCATTGTAAGCCGCCCTGAGTCTCCGGAGAAGGGCGGCATATAAATCGAACCAATAAATAAATAAATAAATAAACTGGATGCAGCGTTCCAAGTGTGGCCTTACTCAGGCTTTGTAACGTAGCACCAATTTAACAAACAGTTGCAGCATCTCTCACTGGACGGGGAAAATCCGTGCAACGGATAATAATTTACAAGGGGCTCCCGAGAGCTGCTTTTGCATGCCCCGTTTTCCTCTCGCAAGGCGCAAGGCGTCTCTTTGAAATCCAGAGAGCTGCAGTCTCGGAGCGTACATGCCTCTCCCCAACATCTTGCATTTCTCTCTCATCTCTGCTTTCTGGAAAGGTCTGGACCCCTCCCCACCCCCTTCCCTTTCCTGCTTCTGCTTTACGGAAGGCGAGGCAGTCCTGCATGGTGGGTGGCCTGTTGGGTGCTGCCTTCTGCCCCTCCCGTTGATGGCTGAAATCCGGAGAACAGCAGGGGGATGTTCTACATCATCTCATCTCTCCAGTGGGTGGAGGGACACCTCCCTTCCTAGGAAAGAGGATCATTGTTTGATTTCCGGCTTCGCTTTGATTGCAGCCGGGCCTTGCCAGGAACAGCAGCACCAAGCGTGGTGGAAGTACCAACTTTTTTTTTTCCCCCTTCAATTTTTATTTTTATTTTATTTTTTTAATTTGATTTATATGCCGCCCTTCTCCGGAGACTCAGGGCGGCTTACAATGCGCTAAGCAATAGCCTTCATCCTTTTGTATATTTATACAAAGTCAGCTTATTGCCCCCACAATCTGGGTCCTCATTTTACCTACCTTAGAAAGGATGGAAGGCTGAGTCGACCTTGAGCCTTGGCGAGATTCGAACCTGCAGTAATTGCAGGCAGCTGGTATTAATAACAGTGCTTTAGTCTGCTGCGCTACCAGGGCTCCTATCCTCCCCCTCCTCCTCCTTCTTCTGCTTCCCTCCTCCTCCTCCTCCTCCTCCTCCTCCTCTTCTTCTTCTTCTTCTTCTTCTTCTTCTTCTTCTTCTTCTTCTTCTTCTTCTTCTTCTACTTCTACTTCTTCTTCTTCTTCTTCTTCTTCTTCTTCTTCTTCTTCTTCTTCTTCTTCTTCTTCTTCTTCTTCTTCTACTTCTACTTCTTCTTCTTCTTCTTCTTCTTCTTCTTCTTCCTCCTCCTCCTCCTCCTCCTCCTCCTCTTCTTCTTCTTCTTTTTTAAATTTGATTTATATGCCGCCCTTCTCCAGAGTCTCAGGGCGGCTTACAGTGCGTTAAGCAATAGCCTTCATTCTTTTGTATATTTTATACAAAGTCAGCTTATTGCCCCCACAAACTGGGTCCTCATTTTACCTACCTTAGAAAGGATGGAAGGCTGAGTCGACCTTGAGCCTTGGAGAGATTCGAACTTAAAGTAATTGCAGACAGCTGGTCTTAATCACTATGCTTTCAGTCTGCTGAGCTAAACCAGCTAAATTAAGGGGCTGCCACAAAGAAGAGGGGCTATTCAAGCTATTCTCCAAAGCACCAGAAGGCAGGAAAAAAGAAGCAACGGATGGAAACTTGTCAAGGAGAGAAAGCCAACCTGGAACTCAGGAGAAACTTCCTAACAGCGAGGACAACTTTCAGAAGCTGTGGGTCTCCATCGCTAGCTGTCTGAAACGGTCCTCTTTCCGAAAACAGTGGCCGTCCAATCTCTTCTTAAAAACGTCCCGTGTCGGAAGAAGCATTCACAACTTCTGGAGACGATTCGGCTAGCTCAGCTGGGCAACCAGTTGGATTCAAATGCAAGTGCAAAATAGAAATATTCCTCTGAAAAAAAAATAATTTATACGCAGCACCGTCCCGATTTCCTCAGAGCTGACCCCAACAGCATTCCCTTGGTAGGAAGCCTTGGTAGTACAGTGGTTTAATGCACCCTGTTATTAAGACCAGCTGCCTGCAATTACTGCAGGTTCGAATCTCGCCAGGCTCAAGGTTGACTCAGCCTTCCATCCTTTCTAAGGTAGGTTAAATGAGGACCCAGATTATGGGGGCAATAAGCTGACTTTGTATAAATATACAAAAGTATGAAGGCTATTGCTTAACGCATTGTAAGCCGCCCTGAGTCTCCGGAGAAGGGCGGCATATAAAAATAAATAAATAAATAAATAAAATGCTGGTTCTCCTCCATGACCTAAAAAATGCATTTTAAAAAGGGAGCTCTTCCCTACGTAAGAGATCCCAAGGCTGCTCCGAGCTCTCCTCTACCGGATCCCTCTCCTAGGAAAGCAGCAGAGAGAAATTAAGTCGCGATCCTTTCTAATCCTGAGTGAGAGGCTCCCCGGCGAACTGTTCACGGTCAAATCCTCCTTTCTCCGGTTTTTGATCCCGGAGCCCCAAAGTCCGATTTGCAAGGTCATTCCGGAATCCCACCCACACCCCTCTCCCCCCCCACACCCAAAATACCTGATCCTCCTGGAATGCAGCTTTATTTCCGCTGCCGAAAGAACGGAGAAATATTTTTGATGGCAGCTCACCAAGATTCAAATTCCATTCTCCTACAGCAGTTTTTCCTCAGCCGTGGCCGATGCCGGATGGGGAATTCTGGGAGCTGAAGCCCCTCTCTTCCCCCCCCCATCTTAAAGTTGCTAAGCTTGACAATCATATTGCAGAAAGTCCTCGACTTATAACCACAATCGAGACCAACATTTCCGCTGCTAAGTGGAACTGCTCATGGCACGATCGGAATAGGCTAGAGCCAGAAGGGGCCTTGGAGGTCTTCTAGTCCAGCTCAACCAGGAGGCTCTATATCATTTTAGACAAGTGGCTGTCCAGTCTTTTCCTAAAGACCTCCGGCAATGAAGCACCCACAACTTCTGGTGGCAAGCAGTTCCACTGGTTAATTGTCCTCACTGTCAGGAAGTTTCTCCTTAATTCCAGGTTGCTTCTCTCCATGATTATTTAGGATAGGCTAGGATAGGATGGGACCTTGGAGGTCTTCTAGTCCAGCCCCGTGCTCAAGGAGGAGAGGAGACCCTATACAATTCCAGACAAATGCCTCTCCGGTCTCTTCTTCAAAACCTCCAGTGATGGAGCACCCACAACTTCTGGTGGCAAGCAGTTCCACGGGTTAATTGTCCTCACAGTCAGGAAGTTTCTCCTGAATTCCAGGTTGCTTCTCTCCTTGACTAGTTTCAATTAGTTTCAATTTGACTAGGCAGCTCAGGTGAAGTGGATCTCTGACTTCTGTATGGGTCCGTCCTACCCGGCAACCAGGGAGGTACCGGTCGCAAATTAACAGTTGGTTCTGTAGAAGGACCGTCACAGTAGAGGCAGCTTCGTGGGGTAAAACGAAGGTGGTTGGAGTTAGTTTCATGGGACTCCGCCATCAGTCCCTGAAGGGATGGCCCAGATATCACCCCTCATCAGCTGCTGGAGATCAATAATTGCATCGGTAAAAGAGAATATTTGTAACTCGAGGAGCCTGAGTGGCGTAGGAGGCTAATGCCTTCTAAGGCAGCATTTAACATCCAGCTGCCTGCAATTACTGCGAGTTCCATTCTCACCAGGCTCAAGGTCGACTCAGCCTTCCATCCTTTCTAAGGTGGGTAAAATGAGGACCCAGTTTGTGGGGGCAATAAGCTGACTTTGTATAAATATACAGAAGTATGGAGGCTATTGCTTAACGCATTGTAAGCCGCCCTGAGTCTCCGGCATATAAATCAAATTTTTTAAAAAAACTGCGGAGTCCTTGGTGCTCTCTGAGGTTGGATGTTTTCTCGTAGACGTTTCACGACCCAACTAGGGAACATCATCAGTGTTAGAAGGGGATGGGGTTTGCAGAGAGGAGCAGGAGCAGGTGGCGCTGTATTTAAGAAGAGATCGGACAGCCATTTGTCTTGGGTAAATATAGCCTCTCCTGTTTGAGCAGGGGGTTGGACTAGAAGACCTCCAGAGGTCCCTTCCACCCTACAAGTTTGGGGGGGCTGCTTAAATGGGGCTGGCTGTGTTTTTTTTTTCCAATACCTCGGGGGAGTGGGGGCGTTGAGAATCTCTGTGCTGAGATGAATTTGACCATCCCAAAAACATCACAAGGGAAGTCATGAGCCAGGCCATGTGGAGTTGTGTGTGCTGGGGGCGTCTCCTCCCAGGCTGCGTGTGGGGCATGCATGTGACTCAGAGATGGGTGGACAGGGCTGGAGACGTGGCTCTCGGCTGCAGCAGGAGAAACTCAAGATCAGCAGCGAATGAGGCAACAGGCTTGGGGGTTGCCCAATCTTGGCTAATCCTAAGCAGGAGTTCATCTTCCTTCCTTCAAGAACGGTGGGGCCACGTTGATCTGGATTTTCAAATAAATGTGGAAGAGGATACAGATTAGATACAGAGTTGGAAGGGACCTTGGAGGTCATCTAGTCCAACCCCCTGCCGAAGCAGGAGACCCTACACCATTTCTGACAGGTGGCAGTCCGGTCTCTTCTTGAAAGCCTCCAGTGATGAAGCTCCCACAACTTCTGAAGGCAACTTCTGTTCCATGGGTTGACGGTTCTCACTGTCAGAAAAATTCCTCCTTATTTCCAGTTGAATTTCTCCTTGTTCAGTTTCCATCCATTATTCCTTCTCTGGCCTTCAGGTGCTTTGGAGAATAGCTTGACCCCCTTCCTCCTCTCTGGGGCAGCCCCTCCAATAATGGAAGATGCTCTCCTGTCTCCCCTGGTCCTTCCCTTCACTAGACCAGCCATGCCCAGTTCCTGCAACCATTCATTGTATGTTTTAGCCTCCAGTCCTCTAATCCTCTTGGTTGCTCTTCTCTGCACTCTTTTTAGAGCCTCAACATCTTTTTTACAGATTAACAGAGTTGGAAGGGACCTTATAGGTCATCTAGTCCAACCCCCACACAAGCAGGAAGAGCCTACACCATTTCTGACCAATGGCAGTCCAGTCTCTTCTTGAAAGCCTCCAGGGATGAAGCTCCCACAACTTCTGAAGGCAACTTCTCTTCCATCGGTTGATTGTTCTCTCACTGTCGGAAAATTTCTCCTTATTTCCAGGTTGAATCTCTCCTTGATCGGTTTCCATCCGTTATTCCTTGTCTGGCCTTCAGGTGCTTTGGAGAATAGTTTGACCCCCTTCCTCCTCTCTGTGGCAGCTCCTCAAATATCAGAGGACTGCTATCATGTCTCCCCTGGTCCTTCTCTTCACTAGACCAGCCATATGTTTTAAACATATGCTATAAAAGGATGCTTTAAAAGGGTGAAATTGGGGGTCCCTACCTCAAATAGGATAGGATAGGGGTGCCCAACCCCTATCCTTGCCAGGACCGGTCTAAGACCTGCCAAGAACCGGGCTATGCAACTAGCAAAGCCCCATTCGTGGATGTGCAGGATGCAGGCACTCCATGAACCCATGCCCTCCGTGGGTCACGGAAAAACTGCCCACCGTGGAACTGATCCCTGGCACCCAAAAATGTGGGGTCTGCTGGGCAAGGAGCCTGGAGGCTAAAACATGTGAAGAATGGCTGCAGGAATGGGTATAATCTAGTTTAATGAAGAGAAGGACCAGGGGAGACATGAAAGCAGTCTTCCAGTATTTGAGGGGCTGCCCCAAAGAAGAGGGGGTCCACCTATTCTCCAAAGCCCCTGAGGGCAGGACAAGAAGCAACTGGTGGAAACTCATCAAGGAGAGAAGCAATTTAGAACTAAGGAGAAATTTCCTGACAGAGAGAACAATTAATCAGTGGAACAACTTGCCACCAGAAGTTGTGGGTACTTCATTACTGGAGGTTTTTAAGAAGGGATTGGATAACTCTTTGTATGAAATGGTGTGGGGTCTCCTGCCTAAGTAGGGGGTTGGACTAGAAGATCTCCCAAGGTCCCTTCCAACTCTGTTATTCTGTTAAAAGCCTTTTCCTCTCCATGCATCAGTCCCCTGTTTCCAAAGATCAGCAGATGGTCTTCAAGGTGATGGCCCCAACCTCAGAGAGGTGTCATCCTGTATGGTCCCCTCTGCCCTCCTCCACTTGGCCCTCATGAAGGGGAGAAGTTATGGACCTGAGTCTTGGTGTGGAGGGATGTTTGTCCTTCGGCACGCTTGGCAACCAGGCCGGGTGTCTTCAATGTTAAGGATATTGTTGTTGTGTTACCAACCGGCAGAGTGTAGAGCCCAGAGAAACGTTGCTGAGAGCAATGAATCAGAGATGTGCAAACTGGTTTATCAAAAGTTTACTTTATAGTGAAAAAAACAATCTCATAGTCTTTAAACCAATCCAAGTCTTTGCCAGTTAAATCAGTCCAGTGATACAGAAATTCTTCTTACCACACAAACAGTAGTTGGTTAGAATAACAAACTCACTCTGGTTCACAAACCACGATGGTAGCAGATCCATCCAACCGATGATAGCACAATGATAGCAACTCACACACAATGGTAGCATATCATCGACTGAATACATTACAGTACCTTTCTTAAATACGTTCACAACTAATTACAGCATGACTCAGCATTACAACGAAGTTCTGGAGGGGGTGCCAGTTTTGGAAAGCAGGAGGTTGGGTTGGCAGACATGGCTTTGGGTGTCGGCCTGTGGCTTCCCACGCACCATTTTGGCCCTGCACGAACGACACTTGTAGTGAAGCATCAGGGTGATGCCCGGAGCGGCTGTGAGCCTTCACCGGCCGTGCCAGCATCCAGGGGTTCCGACGTCCTTTGGATGGTCATAACCAGACTTTCTTTGTGTGTCTGTGTGTTATGCCCATCAATAATGTTGTGGCAGAAGCTTTTGGGGAACTGAGTCAGGATTGAGAAACGATTTGGGAAGAAGGACGTTCGGAGTGAGGGGCTCTGGGCCGGAGGAGGGAAAGATGGCTGCCGTTTTTATTAGTCTGGATTTTAATCCTGTACAATTTTTATATGTTTATAACGGTGGTTATATTTCTATAGTTTTATTATATTGTAAGCCGCCCACTTTGAACACTGAGATGGGGGGCATATAGAGGGAGGGAGGGAGGGAGGAAAGTTTTAATGTAGAAGGAAGGAAAAAATACCGATTTTGAGGGAGAGAGGGAAGGAAGGAAGGCTTTAATGTAGAAAGAAGGAAAAATACTGATTTTGAGGGAGGAAAGGAAGGAAAGTTTTAATGTAGAAAGAATGAAAAATACTGATTTTGAGGGAGGAAAGGAAGGAAAGTTTTAATGTAGAAGGAAGGAAAAAATACCGATTTTGAGGGAGAGAGGGAAGGAAGGAAGGAAGGAAGGAAGGAAGGAAGGAAGGAAGGAAGGAAGGAAGGTTTTAATGTAGAAGGAAGGAAAAAATACTGATTTTGAGGGAGAGAGGGAAGGAAGGAAGGAAAGTTAATGTAGAAGGAAGGAAAAAATACTGATTTTGAGGGAAGGAAGGAAGGAAGGAAGACTAATGTAGAAAGAAGGAAAAAATACTGATTTTGAGGGAAGGAAGGAAGGAATGCTTTAATGTAGAAGGCAGGGGAAAATACTGATTTTGAGGGAGGGAAGGAAGGAAGGAAACTTAATGTAGAAGGAAGGAAAAAATACTGATTTTGAGGGAGGAAAGGAAGGAAGGAAACTTAATGTAGAAGGAAGGAAAAAATACTGATTTTGAGGGAGGAAAGGAAGGAAAGTTTTAATGTAGAAGGAAGGAAAAAATACTGACTTGGACGGAGGGAGGGAAGAAACGAAGGAAAAAAAGAGAGAAAGAGAGACACCAAGGGCTGTGAAATCAGACCCTGGGGGTGGGATATTGGAACTCTTGGGGGGGGGAGGCAGAAAATCCGGAGGGTCTTGGCATGCTGACCCATCCTTGCTGAGGCGGGAAGACGTCTCAGAAGGACAGAACTGGGCACCCAATAGCACCCCTTGCCTTGAACTAAACCTGAAAGAAATCCCACCCACCCATTTTTAAGATGGCGACTCGGACAGGTATGATTTCCGCCAGGTCCGAACGGAAGGAATGGGGAAAGCGCCATAACTTTAGTGGCAGGTTTCCTGTTTAGGTGCAACCACTTATTTTTTTATATATATACATTTTGGCTGCCTCGGCGCTTCAGCAGAACAGCTGTCCACCCCCTCCCCAATGTCCAGCATGATTTTGGTTTTTAAAAAACAAAAAGCCCTTTTCCGTCATTGCCAAACGGGAAACATGGCGTCCCTTTAAAATTTATTCCCTTTATTGCACGCTCCTGTCATCCAATCACCGGAGTTCTCTCTGGGCAAACGTTGAGATAAATTAAAAACATAAAATACCGCAAGCCGCAAACGATAAAAGGGGGGGGGAGAGAAAACCCCCCAGCAGCCGCAGCAGCCGTGAAAAGCGAGCAAAATCCCCAAGAAAATGGAGCTTTTCTTGGAAAGCGCAACCGGGTTTCTCGGGCTGCTTTGAAGCGACGACGGCAGGGACGTCGCTAGGCGAGGCTCTCCGGGGAGACCCTGTCAGGATGGAGCCTTGCTCCAAAAACTGCTCCTTCCCTCGAGGACTTTTCTGTCAGCTCGCACTCGCTGCGAAACCAAGATAAAACGACAGTCAGTTTGGGTTGGTGGTTAAGGCACAAGGCGAGACACCGGGAGACTGGGAGTTCTAGTCCAGCCTTAGCACGAAAGCTGGTTGGGTGATTGTGGGCCAATCACCAGGAGACAGTGAGTTCTAGTCCAGCCTTAGGCATGAAAGGTGGCTGGGTGACTTTGGGCCAATCACCAGGAGACAGTAAGTTCTAATCCCGCCTTAAATATCAAAGCCGGTTGGCTGACTTTGAGCCAGTCACTAGGAGACGGTGAGTTCTAGTTCTGCCGTAGCCATGAAAGCCAACTGGGTAAATTTGGTTAAGTGCCTTTGGGCCAATCACCAGGAAATGGTGAGTTCTAATCGCGCCTTAAATATCAAAGCCGGCTGGCTGACTTTTGGCCAGTCACTAGGAGACGGTGAGTTCTAGTCCCACTTTAGGCATGAAAGCCAGTCTTTCTCGACCTTGGTGACCCAGGCTGGCTGGGGAATTCTGGGAGTTGAAGTCCGCACCTCTTAAAAGCTCCTGAGATGGAGAAGGGAAGCCAGAATGAAGGGTGGAGATCCTGCATGGACTGAATACAGTTTGAAGGTACCCAAGTGAGATGCTTCGGTGTCCATTCCTGCACCATTAACTCGTGTGTGTGTGTGTGTGTGTACCTGGGGGTTGGACTAGAAGACCTCCGAGGTCCCTTCCAACCCTCTTAACTCTCTCTTTCGTGTTTAAGCACCCGGCCTCACCGTCCTTTCCTCTTCCTCTTCCTCGCAGGAGCGTTTTGTGGATCTCTACGGGAACGACGCGGCCGCCAAGAGCCGGAAGGGCCAGGAGCGCTTCAACAAGTGGCTGTGGACGGGGGCGACCGTAGCCGGCGTGGTTCTCCTGGGCTCCCTCCTGAGCCGCAAATAGCTAAGAGACTGACCGACTGACCAACCGCCCATCTCGGCCGCCCGGCCCTACTCCAGCACTCTGCCCTCGGCCTCGTAATCATTCCAAGGGGGTGGGGAGGAAGGGGCCCCCCTCCCTCCAAGCAACTCACAGACCTCTTCCTGGTGCCTCCTGCCACCTCCTCGCCTCCCCCCCCCAAAAAAAAGACCCACAGTCTCTGGCTGTCCGTACGCAGACCCCTGGCTGGGGGCCTCCAACCCCCCCCCCCCCGACACACACATACACACCAATCCTCAAGGCCTCCCCCCTCCCCTTTCCATTTCAAGGAGCCACTTCTGCAAATTGCAAATTAATGTCGTTAAAGCTTCTCCTTGCCTTGTTCCTCAACGGACCCATCTCCCCCTCCCCCCCGGGGGAGAAGGGGGGGAGGTATTTGCTTTGGGGAGGAGCTGCTCCACCTCACCCACCCCACCCAGAAGGATTTGACGAGTGAGACAATGCCTGCCTCCTTCTCCCATCCGCCGTTAAGTGAACCTCGGACTTTCCTTAACGGCTCTCTTTGACAACTACATTTTGACAACTACCGGAACCCCCTTGACAACTACACAGCCTATGCTCCTGGGACCGCAGGGGAGAGGGACGCCTTCCAGTGTGTGTGTGTTTCCACAGCTTTTGCCAGGAGGGGTACAAGGCACACACGGCCTCACAAAGCACGGCCTCCCGATATTGTTGCGTGGCGGTGCCGGAGGGCTGTCCTAATAGCTAGTCAATTCGGGGAGGGGGGCAAAGCTGCCCCTCCCAGCTCTTGAGTAGCAGGGGCAGGGTAGCTGGTGAGGAAGGGATGCCAGCTTCCCCTTGCCTTGCAAAACCCGGCAGGTCTGCTCAGCCTCCCTGGCTTTGGCCCCCTACTCAGTTATGGGTCCCGCTGTGCCAAGGACGGCGGCTGGGTGCCCCAGAACAGCCGTGGCTCAGACCCCTTAAAGCAGACAAACCCCCTTCCTCAAAAAATGCCCTGGGAAGGAATCCTGGATTCTCCAGCGCTGGGGGTGGGGGGGAGCCTCGTTGGAGGCCTTCCCCCTCCCCATCTGGCTGCGGGGTGGGGGAAGGGAAGGAGGGAGAGCAGGCGCAAGATGTGGGAGGGGGGGGTCGGAGGGGGGCACGGTGCCTTCTCTGCTTCGAGAAGGTGTTTATCATCAGCTGCTAATTGCAAGCCGGGCCCTCCGGGGACCCTCCTTGGCGTTTGCCCAAAGATATTCCAGGAAGAGCGGGCATTGGGCGGGCCCTTCGGTGGTGGTGGTGGTGGGGATGAGGAGAAGGGGAGGGGTGCCCTATGCCTGGGGCGTGGGGGAAAGGCGTGGGGGCAGGACCAGGCAAGCGGGGGGGGGCGTTTCTGAGGCTCCGAGGAGCAAGGCAGGGCGGGGGTCAGGATCTTAGCTGTTGTTTGGGGAGGTGGGGAGGGGGCTTCACTTCTCTTGAGGTTTGCCTGCAAGTGTTAGGTCAATGGACAGAGTCAGGGAGGGGGTCTGAAGATTTGGGGAGGGGGTAGCAGGTGTGTGGGAGGGACAGGAGAAGGGGGATAGGGCAGGTGGAACTGGGGGGGCGGGCAAGCGAGAGAGACGGGGGTCTGGATCTCCCTTGGGCTCTGCAGCAGCCTAGGGCACGGGGCATTTTGGGGAGGGGGTGTCTTTTTCATCCACCGCAGCACGATAAGCCCCTATCCGGGTCTTGGGGAAGGGGTCTTTCCCTGCGAGGTAGCATGATGGAGCCCCTCGCCCTTCGGAGAGCCCAGCCTTCCTCAGCAAGGGGCTCCATCCCACCCACTCACTCCCCCCCCTGCAGATTCAAATGACCTTCCCTGTCCCCCCCTCCCCCGCCCTAGCCTGCCCCTCCCCACAGAAAAAGCCCAGGGCCCCCCTTGCAGCTTGCCTGCCCCCCTCCCCGAAGAGACACGACGAGATCAGCTGTATATATTGAAGACTAGTTTTTATTCAGTTGTGAATACAATAATACTATTTTTGTTAACCGTATGTCTGTATTTATGTGTTTTGGCTGTGCTTGCCCTCCCTCTCCGAGCCCCCCCCCACCCGCTGTGCCCCATTTAACCCCCTCCCCTACCCCCTTTTTCGATTGCAAAGGCAGCCTATCAGGTGAGGGGTGGTGGGCTCCCCCAGCTCTCGCCCCCTGCCCCCCTTTTTTCCCAGTCCTTGTTGTCCAGGCCTCCGACGACCCCCTTATTAGAGAAGAGAAGAAAAAAAAAAAAAAGATGAAGGTGAATTTGAAGACAGATAATAAAACATGTGGTGTTTGAGCCGAGCTTCCTGTCTGGTTCTTGGGTCCTTTTTTTCCTAGGCGGGTGGTGGGCTCCCCTTGGCAAAAACCGGCTTCACAGGTAAATGGCCAGAGCCAGAAGGAGAGACTGGGAAGGCACCCTGGAGGTCTTCTAGTCCAACCCCCTACCATTTCAGCCAGACCCACCCAGCAGGGTTGACCAAGAGTTATGTCAGACTGCGGTACCGTCTCAAAATTAAAGGAATCTCCAAACTGCCAATCTTTAAGGAAATCTTTCTTTAATTGAGCTCAGCCACCGGATCATGACTCCGCGTGGACAAGACTGACCTTTTGCCTCCCAATCCCTCCCTTTCCGACCCCCAAGTCTCTGCTTCTCATTGGCTGTCTTCCAAGTCATTCTTCAGACTTCTTTTCCCCGTCATTTCTCAGGAATGTGCCCCCCTCCCCTGATCTCCACGACAGCCAAGCTTCAAAGGGATTTTGCAGGCAAAAGTTTCAGAGTTTATCTTTCGCTGTCCTCTGCTCTCTCTATGCCAGTGTTGCAATGGGGCATTCTGGGAGTTGAAGTCCGCCAGGCTTAAAGCGGCCAAGCTTGGAGACCCCTGCTATAGACTGACTTTCCCTGGGGACCATCCATCCGACCAGGAAGAGGAGGGGAGGCGGGGTGTGTTAACGGGTGCCCCCTTTTTAAGGAGGTCCATCTGAAGGGCCTTCTCCGTGGTGGCTCCCCCCTTGTGGAACAGGAAGTTCCTCCGCGAGGGAGATGGGGTTTCTAAATACAATAGATCAGGGGTCCCGAAACCCCACCACCACCCGTCCATGGACCGGCCACAGGGCCACGGCATGCCCGCAACCGGGCCACACAGACGAGGGAAGCCCCGTCCACAGGATGCAGGCAGCGCACAAGACCACGTCCCCTACCAGTCCATGGAAAAAAACCTCAATCCACGGATCCAGTCCCCGGGGCCCGAAAGGTTGGGGGCCACTCTGCTAGATAGATGAGAGGGAGGGAGAGACAGACAGACGGGTGATAGAAATTGATTGATGATAAACAGGTAGGCAGATTAGATAGATACAGGTAAAAATAGATGATTGGGTGGATGGATGGATAGAGATAGATAGATACACAGTAGTGGCCAAAATTGTGGAAACTTTTTGAGAAAGTTTTTTTGAGGTTTGATGGTTAATAACACCACTTCTTTTTTGGCGTTTCAAGATAATCCTGTTCCACTGCTGGAATGGCCTGGGAATAGCCCAGACCTTCACCCAATTGGAAATCTATGGAGCCGACTAAAGAAACTGGTTAGTCAGAAGCGACCCAGCAATAAAACCCAGTTAATAGAAGCCATCATTCAATCTTGGCTTCACATGATAACAGCTGCGGAACTAAAAGACTTGGTTCACTCCATGGGAAGATGTTATAAGGCCATAATTCATGCTAAAGGTTACCCAACTATTAACTGACATAGTGATAATATTTGTATATCTCATTTTTTCTACATGTTTCACTTTTCTTCTTTCTACTGTCAACTGCTATTCTAATAGCAAATCCTTCATAAAAGGTATTGCATTACATTCTTGATTAAATTATATTATGCATTGTATATCTCGTTTTTTCTATGGTGATCATTTTGGTATATCTCATTTTTTCTACGTGTTTCACTTTTCTTCTTTCTACTGTTAACTGCTATTCTAACAGCAAATCCTTCATAAAAGGTATTGCATTACATTCTTGATTAAATTATCTTTCCATTGATATATAATTTTATGGTACTACTCCAAAAAAAAAAAAGTGGTGTTATTAGCTGGTTTTAGAAAATACACTTTTCGCAAAAAAGTTTCCACAATTTTGGCCACTTACTGTAGTTATAGGTAAAAATAGATGATTGGATGGATGGATGGATGGATGGATGGATGGATGGATGGATGGATGGATGGATGGATGGAGATAGATATAGATAGGTAGATACAGTAGATAGATGGATGGACGGATAGACAGATAAAATACCATCTCTTGAGAGTGAAGCCCCCACCTCAACAAGAGATACGCCCGCCCTGAAGACTCGGTTTAGCCCGTGCCCAGAGGGATACGGAACCCATCAAGTGATTGATTTGATTGATGTCACTCAGGGTAGGTGAGTGTGATGGGGATAACGTTAATTTGGGATTTTATTTCCATAAGCCACCCGTAGTCACTCTGAGTGATTGATTGAGCAGTCATCTACATTTCCTTAATTTAAAATAAATAGGCCTGGTTGAGGGAGGGGGGTGCTCAGTTTGGTGGGGGGTGGGAGGAAGGTGTCAGTTCTGCAGAAGAGCATAAGCTACTTATTCAAGGGAGAATCTTGGGGGGGGCCGTGTCCCCTCCCTTGGCTCAGAAAAGCGACATTTCTATCTAAAATCCTACAGTCCTTCTAGTGCAGCTGACATCACCATCTCCATCCTCTTCCCGGTGGAAGCTGAGGGCTTTGGAAGTCCTCAAAGAGCTTGAAGGCCAGAGTTAAGGTTCTGGAGAAGATCTCCTGGCTGGATTGGCCAAGATGGAGGGACCTTCCTCTCTCCTCTGGATTTTCTGCCAGTGGAAAAAATCAGAGCAGACACGCTTGGTTGCTTACAATCTTCTCCGTAGCACTTCCAGAACCGTGAATTGGATATGTCTAGTTGAATGAAGGAAGGATGTGGTGGCTCAGTGGCTAAGACGCTGAGCTTGTCGATTGAAAGACCGGCAGTTCAGCGGTTCGAATCCCTAGTGCCGCGTAACTGGGTGAGCTCCCTTTCCTTGTCCCAGCTTCTGCCAACCTAGCAGTTCGAAAGCAGGTAAAAAATGCAAGTGGAAAAATAGGGACCACCTTTGGTGGGAAGGGAACAGCGTTCTGTGCGCCTTCGGCATTGAATCATGCCGGCCACATGACCACGGAGACGTCTTCGGACAGCGCTGACTCTTCGGCTTTGAAACGGAGATGAGCATCGCCCCCTAGAGTCGGGAACGACTACCACATATGTGCGAGGGGAACCTTTACCTTTTTACCTTTTTAGTTGAATGAAAAGAAGGACCGGGGGTGACGTAATGGCAGTGGTCCAATTTCTGTGGGGCTGCCCCAAAGAAGAGGGAGTCAAGCTATTCTCCAAAGCACCTGAAGGCAGGACAAGAAGCAATGGATGGAAACTAACCAAGGAGAGAAGCAACCTGGAACGAAGTAGAAATTTCCTGACAGTGCAGACAATTAACCAGTGGAACTGCTTGCCACCAGAAGTTGTAGGTGCTCCATCACTGGAGGCCTTTAAGAAGAGAATGGACAACCATTTGTTTGAAATGGTATAGGGCCGTGATTGCGAACTTATGGCACGCGTGCCACAGGTGGCACGTGAAGCCATATTGGTGGACACGTGAGCTCAGCTCCAACACGCATACGCGTACCGTCCAGCTGATTTTTGGGCCTCCTGGGCCCACCGGAAGTCAGGAAACAGGCTCTCCGGAGGCCGGAAATGGCCCGTTTGCCGACTTCCGGTGGGACCGGAAGGCCCATTTTTCACTCTCCCCAGGCTCTAGACCCTTTCTAGGCTTCCGGAAGTTGGCAAATGGGCCATTTCCGGCCTCTGGAAGGCCTCCAGGGGGGGTGGGGAAGGCTGCTTTCGCCCTTCCCAGGCTCCTAGAAAGGCTCTGGAGCCTGGGGAGAGTGAAAAACGGGCCCACCGGGCCATCACGTGCCAAAAATGCAGGGAGCATGATAGGGTCACACACCCATGCACAGAGGGGCGGGGCACATAGAATTATGGGTGTGGGCATGTGCGCACACAACCCCCCCCTTCCCCCCCTCCCCACACTTTTGGGACGCGATGGCCAAAAGGTTAGCCATCACTGGTATAGGGTTTCCTGCCTGAGCAGGGGGTTGGACTAGAAGACCTCTAAGTTCCTTTCCAACTCTTGTTACGTACACCGTTATATCTAAACGCAGACACGATCTGAATTCTATCTTTATTATTATTATTTATTTATTTATTATTCCTATTTCTATGCCGCCCACTCTTCGAGGATTCTGGGCGGCTTACAACAATCGACAGTCTACTAAATAGCATATTGCCCCCCAACAATCTGGGTCCTCATTTTACCCACCTCGGAAGGATGGAAGGCTGAGTCAACCTTGAGCCTGGTGAGGTTTGATCCGCTGATCTGCTGAACTAGCAGTCAGCTGAAGTAGCTGCAGTACTGCACTCTAACCACTGCACCACCTCGGCTCTTTATTCTGGGCAAGAAATGAAGGCCGAGAGACAAGGGTCGGCTCCAGGCCTGAGCAAGAGGAGCCCGAAGGAAAGATCTGGAAGGTTGAGAAGAAGATTGTGCAGATGGGAATTTTGCAAGTCTAGGTGGCCCATGGCTCCCAATAGTTCGTTTAATGACCATTCAAAGTTACGACGGCCCTGGAAAATGTGACTTAGGACCATTTTTTTCACAGTTATGACCTTTGCAGCATCCCCATGATTAAAATTCAGACACAGAATAATAATAATAATAATAATAATAATAATTATTATTATTATTATTATTATTATTATTATTATTATTATTATTATTATTATTATTATTATTATTATTATTATTATTTTATTTCTATACCACCCTTCTCCCGAAGGACTCAGGGCGGTGTACAGCCAGTTTAAAAACACAAGATACAACAATAATTAAAATTAAAATAATTAAATAGATTTGGCTGATTTAAAACTCTAAAAATTAAAATACCCCAATTTAAAATTATTATATTGACAGCCCTGCCTGGCGGAGCAACAGGGTCTTCAGAGCTCAGCGAAACACCCGGAGGTCGGAGATCTTACGTATTTCTGGGGGCAGTTCATTCCACAGGGGCTCCCACAGAGAAGGCCCTCCCCCTGGGTGTCGCCAGCCGACATGACTTGGCTGATGGCACCCTGAGGAGACCCTCTCTGTGGGAGCGGACTGGTCGGTGGGAGGCTATTGGTGGCAGAAGGCGGCCTCGAAGGTACCCGGGTCCTATGCCATGGAGCGCTTTAAAGGTGGTAACCAACACCTTGAATCGCACCCGGAAGACCACCGGGAGCCAGTGCAGCTCGCGCAGGAGGGGTGTCACGCGGGCACAACGAGTTGCACCCATAACCACCTGTGCGGCCGCATTCTGGACAGTTGGAGCCTCCGGGTGCTTTTCAAGGGAAGCCCCATGTAGAGAGCATTACAGTAGTCCAGCCGGGAGGTAACAAGGGCGTGAGTGACCGTGCGCAGGGCATCCCGGTCCAGAAAGGGCTGCAACTGGCGGATCAGGCGAACCTGATAAAAGGCCCCCCTGGCCACGGCCGTCATATGTTCTTCTAAAGACAGCCGTGCATCCAGGAGGACGCCCAGATTGCGAGCCCTCTCTGTGGGGGGCAAGGATTCACCCCCAATAGTCAGCGATGGCACCTGCTGACTATATCGGGACGCTGGCAGCCACAGCCCCTCGGTCTTGGAAGGGTTGAGTCTGAGCCTGTTCCTCCCCATCCAGACCCGCACGGCCTCCAGGCAGCAAGACATCACACCAAGGGCATCGTTGGGGTGGTCTGGGGTGGAGATGTACATACCAAAGGTGGAAGGGACCTTGGAGGTCTTCTAGTCCAACCCCCTGGCCAGGCAGCAACTCTATACCTTTCTGGACAAATACCTGTCTAGTCTCTCTTCTTAAAAACCTCCAGTGTTGGAGCACTCACAACCTCTGGTGGCAAGCAGTTCCACTGGTTAATTGTCCTCACTGCTAGGAAGTTTCTCCTGAATTCCAGGTTGCTTCTCTCCCTGATGTGTTTCCATCCATTGTTTCTTGTCCTGGAGAATAGGTTAAACCTCCCCCTCTTCTTTGGGGCAGCCCCTCAAATATTGGAAGATGCTATCATGTCACCCCCAGTCTTCTTTTCATTAAACTAGATATACCCAGTTCCTGCAACCGTTCTTCGTATCTCTTTGCCTCAGTCCTCCTTGGGGATTCCAGGTTCATTCAGTTCAACGTGGGTTGAATAGGTTAACCCCCTCTTCTTTGTGGCAACCCCTGAGATATCGGAATATATCCTTTTCCCCCCTAAAACAAGACTCGGTTGAAAAATAAGCCCTAGCATGATTTTTCAGAATGCTTGTAATATAAGCCAGGGGTGAAATGCTCCCGGTTTGGACCGGATTGCCCGATCCGGTAGCGATGGCGGCAGGTAGTTCAGAGAACCGGTAGCAAAAATCCCTGCGCCCCCCCCTCACCATACTCAGCTGAGTCACACGATCATCAGAGGCTTTTTTTAAAAACTTTTAAAAGCATTTTTTTCTACAACCCCTTCCGAAGAAAAAATGCTTTTAAAAGTTAAAAAAAAAAGCCTCTGATGATCGCGCGGCTCAGCTGGGATCCTCAGAGGCTTTTCAAAGCATTTTTTTCTGCAACTTCTTGGCCGAAGAGGTGGTAAAAAAAATGCTTTGAAAAGTCTCTGACGATCCCAGCTGAGTTGCCTGATCGGCAGAGAGGCTTTTCAAAGCATTTTTTAAAAAGCCTCTCTGCTTTGAAAAGTTAAAAAAAAAAAGAGTTGGCCACGCCCACCCAGTCACATAACCCCCCCCCCACCAAGCCATGCCCACAGAACTGGTAGTAACAAATTTTACATTTCACCCCTGATATAAGCCCTACCCAGTGGTGGGTTCCTCCCAGTTCGGTCCGGTTCGGCCGAGCCAGTAGCAGTGATGATATGACGTCACCGTACCGGTTCTCCCCCCCGCCCTCCCACCCCCCCACCCCCCCACGTTATTCTTACCTTTTATTTGGTCCCACCCCCAATCTATTGCTGCCTCCTGAGTCCCAGCTGATGCCTAGAGGGAAAAAAACTGTTTAAACTCTTGCCGTGGGGCTTCAAAGGGCCGCCCTACAGCTGATCAGTGTTAAAAGCAAACAAATGAGTCGGGTCATAAGTGCGAAGACTGGTCGTAAGTGCGAGGACCTTCCAGAAATGACTCTGACCAGCTAGCCACACCCACCGAGTCACATGACCTCCAAGCCACACCCACAAAACAAGCCACGCCCACAGAACCGGTAGTAAAAAAAATTAGAACCCACCCCTGGCCCTACCTCAAAAATAAGCCCCAGTTAAGATTGTCAGCCAAACGGATGCATTTAGTACCGTATTTTCCCAAAAAGTAAGACTAACTGGAAAACAAGCCCTAATTTTGCTCCTTTTGGAGCAAAAATTAATATAAGACCCAGTTTTCAGAAGTTGTGGGAGATTCATCCCTGGAGGCTTTCAAGAAGAGACCGGACTGCCATCTGTCAGAAATGGTGTAGGGTCTCCTGCTTGAGAGGGGGGCTGGACTAGATGACCTCCAAGGTCCCTATCAACTCTGTTAATCTGTTTAATCTGTTTATTTTGGGGGGAAAACATGGTAGATATTAAGCTATAAACTAGAA
>NW_026844040.1:77500-80000 GCF_029531705.1 Pantherophis guttatus | reverse complement strand
TTATTAAGCTGGTTATTAAGACCAGCTGCCTGCAATTACTGCAGGTTCGAATCTCGCCAGGCTCAAGGTCGACTCAGCCTCCCATCCTTTCTAAGGTAGGTAAATTGAGGACCCAGATTGTGGGGCAATTAAGCTGACTTTGTATAAATATACAAAAGTATGAAGGCTATTGCTTAGCGCATTGTAAGCCCGCCCTGAGTCTCCGGAGAAGGGCGGCATATAAATCAAATTTAAAAAAAAAAAAAGAAAGAGAGAGAGAGAGAAAGAAAGAAAGAAAGAAAAAGAAGGGAGGGAGGGAGGAAAAAGAAAGAAGGAAAGAGAAAGAAGGGAGGGAAGGAGGGAAAGAAAGGAAAAGAAAAAGAAAGAAAGAAGGAAAGAAAGAAAAGAAAAAGAAGGGAGGGAGGGAGGGAGGAAAAAGAAAGAAGGAAAGAAAGGGAGGGAAAGAAAGAGAGAGAGAAAGAAAGAAAGAAAAAGAAGGGAGGGAGGAAAAAGAAAGAAGGAAAGATAAAGAAGGGAGGGAAGGAGGGAAAGAAAGGGAGGGAGGGAAAGAAAGAGAAAAAGAAAGGAAAAGAAAGGAAGGAAAGAAAGAAAGAAAGAAAGAAAAAGAAAAAGAAGGGAGGGAGGGAGGAAAAAAGAAAGAAGGAAAGAAAGAAAGAAAAAGGGAGGGAGGGAAAGAGGGAGGGCCTGGTGGCTCAGCAGACTGATAGCATTGTGATTAACACCAGCTGCTTGCAATTACTGCAGGTTCGAATCTCCCCAGGCTCAAGGTTGACTCAGCCTTCCATCCTTCTGAGGTAGGTAAAATGAGGACCCAGTTTGTGGGGGCAATAAGCTGACTTTGTATAAATATACAAAAGGACGAAGGCTATTGCTTAACGCATTGTAAGCCGCCCTGAGTCTCCGGAGAAGGGCGGCATATAAATCAAATTTAAAAAAATAAAAAATCCATCAAGCAGAATCAAAGTTTGGCTCATGGAGATTACAGGAGTCAGCTTTCAACTGAGAGCAGAGGTCTGCTTGTTAGGAATAAACCCTGGGGGCAAAAGGAAAGCAGACTGGTATCTTTTCATACACATCACCGCTGCGGCTAGAATTGCATATGCGCAACTTTGGAAAAGGGATTGTAGGAAGTTAGCACCCACCCCTTTCCCGGAAGAGTGAAATATTTTAGGAAATATGAAAAAGGCAGAATATTATATTTCCCTGGATGAGAAATGGAGAAGCATGTTTTAAAGCAGCTCCCATCTTCCTGCCCCCCACCCTTTGCCAATGGGCCATTAAGGCCTGGGCCAGTCTATTCTACATAACAAAGATCTACCTCCTTCAGGCAGAGCCATAGTAGGAATTGCCCAAGATCCAACAAAGATAGGATTAGCCCTCTACACAATAGCAGCAGAAACTCACCACGTGTGACCTGGGAAGCACATGTGACCATCAGCCAGCAAGACCCCCACCCCCTGGGAGTCTGACAACCAATCAGGATACTCTTTCTGGGCCCCAGAAAGTTCAGAGCCAGAGAGAGCATAAAACCTGAAAAACTTGCGGTATCTCCCCCTTTTCTGTTCAGGAACTCATGCCATGTGATCCTGTCCACCATTAAACCATCTTTCCAAGCAGTCTCCCATGTCTCCGGTGTCTTTTTCCCCACTTGGAGCAGAACCCAGAAGGAAGTTTCTTCCAACAGGATGGAAGTGTACCATCGGATCAGATGATTATCAACAAAATTGATAATGGGGTGCCGAATGTGATAGACTAACTGTCAGCACTTCAAGCTGCATTTACTCCCACCGACCAGTTCGCTCCCACAGAGAGGGTCTCCTCAGGGTGCCGTCGGCCAGACAATGCCGGCTGGCGGCCCCCAAGGGGGAGAGCCTTCTCTGTGGGGGCACCTGCCCTCTGGAACGAGCTCCCCCCGGAGATACGGCGGATCCCTGACCTTCACGCTTTCCGAACTGCCCTAAAGACATTGGCTAAAGACTCTGGCCATGCCCACTCAGTCACATTACCCCCCCTCACCAAGCCACGCCCACAAAATAAGCCATGCCCACAGAACCGGTAGTAAAAAAAATTAGAACCCACCCCTAGTGTGTGTGTGTGTATACACACACTCAGGTTAACTCTGGGTTTTAAAGTCGTGAGCAAAATCTCCCTCCGTCCTTTCCCTCTGGAGGAAACGTGGCACCAAACTCAGCCGCCCCCCCCCCCTTTCCTTCCCTGACGGTGACGTGAAAACAAATCATTAATTAATGTTAATATTTTAATATTAACATTAATTAATTAATATTTCAGTCTCCGTATATTAAAAAAGAAAGTTAGATGCTGCGGAATCTAAATCTGCAGGCCGGAGGAGGTTTCTTCTAAGCAGTGGTGACATCTAAAATTTGTTACTACTGGTTCTGTGGCCGTGGCTTTGGGGGGGTGGGGGGGTAATGTGACTGGGTGGGCATGTCCATTTTTTTTTTTTTACTTTTAAAAGCATTTTTTCTGCAACCTCTTCAGC